>VIIQ02000193.1:0-176014 GCA_007449985.2 Desmodesmus armatus
GCCCCCTCTGGCCCTTCACATCCCTTCAGTGCCTACCCCCTTGCTCAAACCCACCCACCTGCACCACCTTAGCCCCTGGCTGTCACTCTCCAGCACAGCCTGCAGCACAGTCTGGTCACTACCACCATCACGACTGCCCGTCGGCGCTGCTGCTGCTGCTGCTGCGATGCTGCTGCTGCTGCTGCTGCTGCTGCTGCATGAGGTCACTCTGAGGGAGGTACCCCACAAGGGCACCCTGTGTGGCAGCAAACAGCAGTGTCTTATTGTGAGACAATGGCTATTGAGCAGCATCTCGAGCAGGGTACAACCATAGCTCCTCCCCCAACGCACAGACACATACACTCCTGCCCTCAACTCCCTCCCTTGCTGATGGACCCCCCCCCCCTCCTCCCGCCTCGGCACCAGCACCCCCCCTTTCACCTTCTTATTGAAACGACTCAGTGATCATGCTCAACCAATAGCAAATTTCAATTCTAAAGCCCTGGTGTGATGTGCACCCCCCCTCCCTCCACCCCCCCCCTCTCACACCCACACACCTCCTTCCTGGAGATGAGTCCGCTATCGTGTTGTGCCTTCTTGCCCAGTATCTTGAGCAGGGTGCTCTTACCCGCACCATTGGGGCCTACAATGGCCAACTTGGTGCCAGCACTGCAGGGCAGGGACAAAAAATGTGTGCATGTGTAAATTGGGGGGGGGGGGGGGTGCAGCAGAACTTGGTGAAGGGGGTGGATGAAGACAGCAGCAAAGATGCATACGAGCCTGACGGCTGTTGCTGCCAGTTGGTAGTCCCGCTGCTGCTGCTGCTGGTGGTGGTGGCGGTGGTGCTGGTGCTGCTGATACCGCTTCCATGCCAACATCAAGACGCTAATGCTGCCGCTGCTGCTGCTGCTGCTACTGACAATAATGCTGCTGGCGCAAATGCCGGCGTACATCATGAAGGCACGGCCACAGCTCAGCTGTGCTTCTGCTTCTGCTGCAGCTTCTGCTGCTTCTGCTTCTGCTTCTGCTTCTGCTTCTGCTGCTGCTGCTGCTGCTGCTTCTGCTGCTGCTGCTGCTGCTGCTGCTGCTGCTGCTGCTGCTGTCCAGACGTGAACTTGTAACTATCAGCCCTCAGCAGTGACTCACGTAACAGTGAAGGTCAGGTTTCCTGCAGCAACGAGAGCAGCAGCAGCAGTAGCAGCAGCATAAACTGGTCACTAGTGCACCAGGGTAAGGCTGTTGTGACATTTGCAAAACGGGACTGCTGGTTGAAAAATGTAGGTAATGGATGCGCATGGGGGATGGGGCTGTTCACCGCAAGTTGTGACGGTTTGGCCAGGGACGCAGGGGACGGGGGAGCAAGACTGCGGCAACACATGCACGTGGCTGCTGCTGCTGCTGTTGCCGCTCATCTTGAACAAGTTGTGTTTGCCCCAGACCACCATCCTCATACCCCAGCCCCCTCCCTTTGTCATGCCGCCCCCCCACCCCCACCCCCAAACCCCATGCCCCCCCCCCCCACCCACCCACCCCGACCCCTCCTTGACCCTTCTTCTTGGTGTCGCCCAACCTCCCACGGCAGCTGGCCACCCTTTTTCTTTTTACAGACAGGCTCCAACGGCACCATGACTCTCCCCCTCGTATGCAGGGCTGGTGCAGCCTCACCATATGGGGCAAGATTGATCTTTTGTGTGCCCCCCCCCCCCCCGCCCCGCCCGGGGCCTCCCCCCTGCTTGCCTTCCCCATGTATGCAGCTTGCTGTGTTTTGCCTGAAACACCCCGCAAATAGTGGGCTTGCAGCCTCCCCCCTCACCTCGCCCCCCCCCCTACTGCGTGCACACCGTGCAGATACATCCAAAAACCCGAGTGTGCTGATCACTGATCAGCTGCTTCTCCATGTCAGCACCTGCTTCTTGGCTTCTTGGCTGCAGCACCCTCTTGAGTAGCAGGTCGCAATCCTCCTGACTCACTCCCCCTGCACCCCCCCCCCCCTCCCCCCCCCCCCCCCCCCACCCACCCGACCCATCCGCCCCCCAGCACCCCCCCCCTCGCCCCCGCCCCCCACCCTATACCCATGCCCACCCCTTGACACAGGGTGTCTGCTTACCGAATAGCTGCTTCTCTCCGTCGTACGTCTTGGCAATACCCTCAGCCACCAGCAGCACATCTCCGGGCTTGGCGTGCACCACCAGGCCCAACCGCTGCTGCTGCTGCTGCTGCTGCCTGGGTGGTGTTTTGACTGCTGGTGGGTGTGGGTCTGCAGGCAAGGGGTTATCGACAACCGAGACATATGTTGCTTGCGAAAGGAGCATCAGTGTCTGCGATTGAACTGATGGGAAAGGGAAGCAGGCATTGGCACTAGTGTAGTGGGTATGAGCAGCAGCAGCAGTGTGTGTCTCAGGCACTGGTGCATGCTGATCACCTCCAGCGGGGATTTGGCTGGCTGAGACTGATGAAAACGGACTCACAGTGGTGTTGGGTATTGGACCAGTGGCGCAATTGCCGCCCTGCAAGCTGGGGGAACATTTCAGCTCTCTGCTGCTGCTGAGTGTCTCAGCAGAGGTGATCTACCACTCGCACCGTGACTGTGTCCTGCGACGCTAAAAGGTAAAACAAGTGAAAGCGTATTCATTTACAAAAGTTCGACATTAGATGCTGTTGTTCTTATTTCATGCACGACCATGGACATGGATGCATGAACGGTGTACAGCCTGTCAAGCAAGTGGCATTGAGCAAATGTCTGTTGCACTAGACGTCGAACAAATGCTAGATTGAGGCATGCAGGTGGGATGGCTTGCGGATGGGTTGCTGAGTGTGCAGGGCCCTTGGAAGCTGTGAGAGGGAACATTCTTCCATGCTGGCAGCGAAATGATGATGAAGCTAGCGTGTTGAAACCCACTGCACACCACTCAGCTCAGATGCAGGCTTCTGGCAAAACATGTTGCACAGTGAGGCAAGTGACACAAAGCCCCAAACCATGCACACAAGGCCCAGTACATGCTTGGTCATAGACACACAAGCTATACTTTATAACATTTCATTGAGTGCGATTGGTACTCTTGCACTGACGGGTTGGGCAGCAGTCCCGTCAACCAGCACTGTGCACTTTGTCAAGCACTCTTCTTTCTTCTGCTGGGCACGAGGCCGTCAAAGGGGATGGGATGTGTGTGTTCAAAAGCCGTTGGGGGCCCAGCCCCGCCGTCTGCGCTCTACTGTCGCTTGCCGGAGGGCGTGCACAGTCATATGCTGGAGCACGTAGACTTGAAGAAGCTGACGAAGCTGATCAGGCAAGGACGTCTAGCTCCTTTGTATCCACATGATGTGGCGCAGCTGAACCCAGCAGAGGTGAGCCCGGCACAGGTTGGCGCGCGCTGCAGCAGATGGATGGTACCCAGCTTCATCGGGTGCTGCTTAGCGTTCTGAGTGCTGTTGAGATCGGAATAATGACGTAATCAAAGTCTTATTCAGTACATGAGCTCTTACAGGTCAACCTTGAGGAATCTGCTTGAACTTGGGGTTGTTGGGGCTGTATCTGCTATCTGCTGCTGGTGCAGCAATGCACCTGCAGTGAAGGGGTTGTGGGTACCTATGTGCCCAGCAGAGAGGATGCAAGGAGATGTATTCGTCATGCCACTCAAACAGTCTACCAGTTCGAAGCTCCCTTTCCTGCCCCACGGGTTCGATGCACACCCACCTTGCCCTGCTAAGCAGTGATTGCACAAAACAACAATCGCGGTAGGCCCCATCTCGTGTGTTGATGAGCAAGCTGTCGCTGTGCATCCAAACGAAGTGCCACCATCCTGTCTGTGCTACCTCGAACCTCTGCCAACTCTCATGCACACACAGGAGTGCCCGATCTGCACGGTGTCCTACCCCAGCTTGAACACCGCCTCCTGCTGCTCAGCGCGCGTGTGCACCGAGTGCTTCGTGTACCACCAGACAGCATCAGACCCGCCAGGCAAGGCGCAGTGCCCCTTCTGCAAGTTTGCGCCCTTCGCGGTGCGGGTGAGTGCGCATGCTGTGGCGTGCTGAGCGGGTGGGGTGGGGTGGGCAGGGGGGGGGGGCTGACTACATGAGTATGTGCTGGGGCCAACCTGACTCACTGCAGGACGCCTGTTCTGCATGCATGGGTGTGCTGGGGGTAAGCGGTGGCCGCAGAGGCTGCAGGATTTTTGCATGCAAGGATTTTCAGCAGCATTGCTGGGTGGGTGGGTGCAGGAGGCATGGATTTTGCTTCTGCAGGGTGCAATTGTGCCACACGTCCAACAGAGCAGCAGGGCTTCAGGGTACTTATCAGTGAATCAGCGGCATGACACACATTCAACGCAGGAGTGTAGTATCCTTGCACTTTCGCTGAAGATATATCACGGAGTGTCGTATGTACCACATCCTGCTATGCTGTGCTGTGCTGTGCTGGCATGCGTGTGTGCTGTGATGTTGTACTGTGATGTGTCCTGCAGTACCTGGGCACCAAGCCGCAGGAGCAGCTGCAGCAGGAGCAGGCAGAGCAGCAGCGGTGGGCGCAGGCCAAGCAGCGGCGCAAGCTGCAGCAGGTGAGGACATGCGTGTGAAAGGTTGGCCTTGAGCTTTGTCCAGGTGTTCGTTGTGGCCATGCGTCTTGACGTGTGATGGTGCGTGCTTGGGGGAGTTGCACTTCTGTCCCTGTCTGCGCCTGTGTGATTGAGGGAGCGGGTGGTACCCTGAGGGGGCCCATATGGTGCTGGGAAATCCCAAGGTGTGACAGCAAGGTGTGCATGGGCACACTTGTGCTGTCTGGCAAGGCCAGATGCAGTGTACCTCAGTGATGCTTGGCATGGTGCGTCCTGCTGACCTCCGTGCTGCTTGCTCTGTGCACTCGCTTGCAGGACTTGCCTGCAGCAGCAGACACCAGCACAGCAGCAGCCAGCACTCAGTCAACGCCGTCGCACACCTCACAGCAACAGCAGCAGCAGCAGCAGTCACAGCAGCAGCGACATCAAAGGCAGCCCAGCTGGCTGGACGAGCTGTCTAGCCCTGATCCGGACAGCCCCAGCAGCAGGCGTGTGGAGCCCATCAACGTGTACGCAGGATACCACCACAGGTGGGTGATGGGTGGGACGTGCGTGTCTGTTGGAAAGGATCAGCTGTCGGAGTGGCTAACAGGCAATGGGTACAACACATGGCCAGGGGGTGGGATTTGTCTGAGCAGTGACCAGTGACCTCACCACCACTGGCAGCAGCAGCAGACGGCATACATGATTTTGCCTTGGTGGTGCGCAAAGCATGTAGCGCCCTTCCCTGCATCCCCAGCCGCAGCCACAGCAGCAGCAGCGGTTGTGGTGGTGAGCGGGGTCAGCCAGGTGGTTTGATTGAGGCGCAGCAGGGCACAGTTGTTGTTTTTGTTGGATGCTTGTGTTTGCATGGAGCATACATGTGTAGCTAGCAAGTTGCGCACATGCGAGTCATATATGCCAGCAATGCTGTCAGGTGCATAACAAGAGTCCTACAACAATAGTCAAACTATGACGTGTGTGTGTTGCAGGTCCAGCAGCTCCTCGGGGGGTGCAGACACAGCGGTTTCGCAGGACACCACAGCGACAACAGCAGAGGCAGGGGCAGGTCCTGGAGCAGCAGCAGACGAGGGCGTCAGCGTACGGCAGCTGCTGCTGCTGCAGCCGGCGCGGGACGGCCAGCGGCGGCAGCAGCGGGAGCGGGAGCAGCAGCAGCGCGAGCAGCAGCAGGCGTGGCGTGGTGCGCAGCTGCTTGAGCTGCAGCTGCAGCGCCTGTCTGAGCTGCAGCAGCTGCAGGAGGCGGGGCTGCTGCCTGGCTATGCAGCTGAGGAGCTGTCGGGGCTGGGGCTGGAGGAACTGGACGAGATACTGGTGGGTGGGGTGGGATGGGATGGTTGTGTCAGGTGTAGCAGCTTGGTGAAGGTGTGAATAGTGGTGGCAGGGACTCCCTGGTGACAGTGGCGGCAGGGATAGTGGGGGCTGGGCTGGAGGAACTGGTCGAGATACTGGTGGGTGGGGGTTTTCTTCTGCGGCTGTGACGTCTGACGCCGCAGCAAGTTGTTGTAGCTGTGGATAGTGGTGCATAATGGGGGCTGGGGCTAGAAGGGCTGGAAGAGGTGGACGAGATACTGTTGGGTAGAGGTGTTATTTGTTTTTTGTAGGGCACAGGAGGTCGGGGGGGGGGGGGGGGTGAGGACAGGCCCCCACTGGCTGGCCACACAACAGCCGAGTAAACCCACTGTCGGGAGCCCGAGGCAGAGCCTCACACCGATGAGGGACGCCCAACACCTCTAGTCCAGGAGGCGTTCTTGCGGCTGTTGGGTGCCATCCAGAGGTGCCGTAGTGTGCTTGCCATGCATTCATGCCGTGGTGCCATAGCAAATGTGCAGCACGTCACGTGTGCATCACGTCAAGGCCATGGAAGCCAAGGTATAGCACGACATTCACCACAACAGGCTCACCCGCGGTAGTGAAAGGGGGTGAGACCATGTCGTCCAACGGAGGTAAGTGTTGTTTTGGCTGTGGATAGTGGTGGTGGGGATAGGGGGGGCTGGAAGAGCTGGATGAGATGCTGGTGGGTGGGGCGGAATAGGGTTGTCATGTCAGGTGTAGCAATTCGTTGTAGCGGCCAGCCACAGCATTGCATGATTATTCCGCATGAAGCACAGCTGTGTATGCTGCAGTGCGTGTGCGAGCAAGGTCTTCCTGAGCAGTGCATGGTGTGTGTCCTGTCTGGTGCTGCTTTTTCTTGGCTGCAGTTGGAGCAGGCTCTGATGGTATCTCTGCAAGGCACGGAAGCTGCTGGCTGACTGCCACGCAGCAGCAGCAGCAGCGGCGTCAGCGGCGTCAGCGCGGCTGCATTATCATCGGCAGCAGCAGTAGCAGTCCAGCAGGATTGCTGCTGCCCCTTTTCTGCGCGCCAACAAGCTTTGACATGAAGCTTGCTTGCAAGCCCACATGCATCTGCCTCGTGGCAGTGGCAGTTTGCAGAGGGACGGCAAAGGTGTCTGGGTATGGCGTCCACCGAGCCGTTCAGCAAGCTACCCAGCACTTTTGCTTCCCCTGCCACTTTCCTCTGCTTTCATTTCGCGTGTACTCGTATGCATCGGACGCACTCATGTGCAGAGGGCGCACCCGTGTCGGCCCTCTTTGTCAAGCAGCATCGCTAGCATCGTGTTGTTGCATATCCCTTGCTCTTGGATACGGGGGCACTCTTGGGCCGACTCCTGCTCACAGCCGATCTTGCTTGCTTCGTGGTGTCGGGCACGTGGCCTGCAGAATGGCGCCACCGGCGTCACCCTGTCTTGACCTTATCCCTGTGCCATTGCTTAGCGCTTCAGGCTGTGCTCTTGCACTGTACACTATGTGTTTAGTGTCACATAGTATGTCTATTTTCTCCCGCATCTGCATGGCACACCGCCAAGTTTTCTATGCAGCGGTGTGCATTCAAGCTGGAACATATTGCACGTGGGTTACGGGCATGAGACGCATGTTTCTACATGGTGTGGCGGCTTGTGACGCCCCAACCTCCGCAGTTTCAGGCAGCTTTCTGAGTATGCCCTGGATTTGGTGGGGCCGAAGCTGTGATGCAAAGACAAGCCACCTTCCAATGGGCTCATGGCCAAGTGGGCAGAGACCCTGGTGTTGCTGGCAGGGGTACTTATATACTAACTTAGTACTAATGTACTAAGTTAGAGTAGTAGTACCCCTGGTTGCTGGTGTACGTGGTCTGAGAGGCGTGCTGGTGTTATCTCCCTACATAGTGGTTTGCTGAGCTGTACATGACCCCCAGCCGTTGCCCCAGCATGCAATGTCAGAGGCGTGCACGATCGGGCACTTTGGGACGCCTCAGGTCACACATGCAACGCCCTATGAGCCTTGTTTGGCTCCCGAAAGGGCGATCAGGCGAGGCCCTGATCCAGTAATGTAGTAGCAGTAGTAGAAACGCACGCCGCCGCAGAAGGCAGCGCTGCCCGCCGTTCCACGCGGGCCCACATGCAGCTGCAGAGGCTGCTGTGTTGCACTCTCAGACCTGAGTGTTGTACCTGTCACAAGGTTGGGGACCAATTAAGCGGGCACACAAGCAGCTGGAGAGGCTACTGTGTTGCGCCCTGAAGGGGGGTTTCCGGTGTCCAACCCTAGCCAGAGAGGGGCATCTTTTGCGGTGAGGGGACTTTGTTTGTATGCCTGCGGGGGTGGTTGCGTATGTGCACTGGCACTAATCAAGTGCTCCCCTCTTGAAGGGTTTGTGGGTGGTTATGGATGAGCTCCACCTCTGAGGTCCTGACAGGACCAGAGATGCGACCTGTGTGGGGCGCGTAAGCAGATATCCTGATTGTATGTGCAGGATGCAGGGCTGCTGCGCTGAAGGCACACCTCCCTTGGGGATGGGGGTGGGGTGGGGTGAGGATCTTGCTGCAACTGAGTGAGGGTCTGTGCTGGACAAAACCTGAATGCGGCCTGGCCCATTGGGTGATGTGAAAACAAGCTGCCTATTTGCCAACTACATGCTATTGGCTGTGCGCTTGCACCATGCTGGTTGTGCCATGTTGGGTGTTTGAGTGGTTGCGGTGGTGCGGTGGGGTGCGTGGGTGGGGGTGGGGGTGGGGGGGGGGGGTGTCAGAATGAAAGCCAGCAACCACTGGCTCTCTCAGTCAATTCCAATGGATTCAGCAGAAATACCCTCAGGAACCTTAGGAACAGGACGTGTGATTGGGCTCTTCTTCTCTTTTCCAGCACAAGCACTTTCAAAACCCAGACAGCTGCGTTGACCTCAACCCAGGCTGCAAACCCAGCTGCTCCGATGTTGCTGCTCTGTCTTGCCCGAGATGAACGTTTGTCAACACTTTGAAGGGGTCAATTCAAACGCATGTAGAGCTCAACACCACCTACAGTACTTGTATCATGCAGCAGCAGCAGATGCCATGATGAAGCGAAAGGCTCTGTACCCGACGCTTGATGTTCAACGTGTCAACTCCAGCGACATTCGACGTTTCTGCAAAACTGTGAAGCCGCAGGGATCGCTGTCTGTCGACCAGCATGCACAGCAGAAGCAGCATGCACAGCAGCAGGATCAACAACACCGTCAGCCTGCCGAACAGGCAGATGAACCTGGTAAACAGCAGGTGACAGATACAACTATAGATGTATTAGAGGTGAATCAGGGTCCCGAGCAGCCGGAGGAGCAAGGCACCACCACCCACAACAGCAGCACGCCCCTGCCAGCACATCCCTGCACCCAGCTGCTGCTGCTGCTTCTGTTATGGAGCAGCAGGCAGAATCACCAACCCAAGACGCCATTGAGGTGACACCATTGGGTCCAGACGCTGTGGATCAGGCAGCGCGCTGCAGGTGTGTGGGGCCGGGCGGTGGGTGGTACTGTACTGCACTGTACAAGCCTGGAACCAGCAAGGACAAGGCTTGTACACAACTGCAAGCACTGTCATCGGATGTCAAGGACCTTAAAAATCAATACATAGAATATCAGAGCGCTGCAGAACTAGACTCGCTGCTGTCAACACTGCTGCTCCTTGGATAGCACACACATCCCGCCCTCAGGGCTACAGGAACTTGCACAAGTAGAGCTCACCCGTGTGCTGGATCATGTCTTGTGGACTTTCATCATGGATGTTGTCATGTGGACTTGGGAATGTGCAACCCCCAAGGGAACAGTCCCAGCACCCTGCAACGTGTGCACCCTCCGGGTCCTGCTGTTGCACTGCATATGCCGGACGTCCCTGACGCTCTTGTCACCAAGCACCCCAAGCTTGCTCTTTCCCCCATGCAAACACCATGCATTCCCTCCTTTTTTCCTGCAGGTTCCCACAGGGAGGCCGTCCTGCAGGCCATGCAGCCGGCCATGCTGACCCCAGAACAGCAGCCATGCAGGACACAGCAGGCCCGCATGCAGGAGATTCTAGCGACCCCTCACCAACACCAGAGCAGCTGCCGCCCCGCAAGCGACGAAAGGGCAGCCCAATGCAGCAGCAGCAGAATCAGTTGCTGCATCAGAAACAGATGGAGCTGCTGCTGCAGCAGCATCAGCAGCCAGCCGAGCAGCAGCAGCAGCAGCAGCAGCTGCCCCGGCGGGAGGCCTCCAGCCTCCCTGCCTTCATGCGGGCAATGCTGCCATCTGAGAGCCGCCGCCGGCGCCAGCAGCAGCAACAGCAGCAGCAGCACCAGCCGACAGGCGCACGCTGCTGCCCACTGGTGCTGCAGGTGCAGTCACGGGAGCACCTCCCTCCAGCTGTAACCGCCGCTACCGGCGCTGCTGCTGCCGGCGCTGTTCTTGCTGCTGCAGCTGGGTATGGAGTTGGTGAAGCTGCAGCATTGCAGGATCCCTGTGAAGGTCAGCTTGTGCCAACACAGCAGCAGCACAACCAGCACCAGGCCAGCGAGGGCAACATCAATGGTAGCGTGCTGAGCCCCGCAGCAGCAGCAGCCGCCCCCGCCGCCCCCGCCGCAGCAGCAGCAGCATCCACAACCCTCGAAGCAACACCAAGTGCTGCTGCGGGCGCCCCCGCAGCTGCGGCAGCAGGGGAATGCAGTGTCGTGCCTGACAGTGCTGCTGGTCAAGTAGTGCTGACACCCCCCTCAGCAGCAGCAGCAGCAGACGCCGTGGTTAGCCCTGTACTGGGCATCTGCCAGCACGAGCAACAGCAGCAACAAATGAAGCAGCAGCAGCAGCAGCAGCTACATATGCAGGAGCAGCAGCAGCAACAGTTGGAGCTGCAGGTGTGCCCCAAGAGCGTGGCATCTGTGGTAGAGGAGACACCACTGGCACCGGCACCAGCCGCAGCGGTTCATGGTCGTGCTGCAGCAGCAGCAGCCGCAGACGGCCTGGTCAGCCCCGTGCTGGGCCTCTGTCAACAGGAACAGCAGCAGCAACAGCAGCAGCAGCACGTGCAGCTGCAGCAGCAGGAGCTGCAGGTATGCCGAAGGAGCGTGGCGTCTGTGATAGAGGAGACACCTGTAGCACCAGCACCAGCAGCAGTAGCAGCTGCTCTGGCAGCAGCAGCAGCAGCAGCAGTCATAGGAGCTGATTTCAGCTGCCCAGAATCTGGCATGTCGATTGTGCAGGAGACACCAATTCAAGGCCCAGCAGCAGCAGTCGGTGTTGCAGCCACACCGGTTGCTGCCGCCGCCAGCAATGCTGTTGATGCACCGGCTGCACCCTCGTCTCCCGCAGCAGTTGCAGCCGCAGCAGCAGCGGGCCGGAATGTAGCAGAGCCAGTGCCGCTGTTTGAGCTGCACCCCTGTCAGGACCTTCCTGCCGCTGCCACACCACTGCTGTGGGGTGCAGCAGCAGCAGCAGCAGCTGATGGGCTCGACCCAGCAGCGTTTGATGTGCTGCTTTCCAACTCGCCGGCAGCACTGGCGGCGGCAGCAGCAGCAGCAGCAGGCGGGGCTGCTGGGGTATTACCCCCTGTAGCAGCAGCCGAAGCATCACCCCTGGCGCAACCAACAACAGCAACAGCAGCAGCGGCAGCAACGGAGGACGGCAGGGACTCTGTAGTTCAAGAGTATGGCAGTGCAGGGCCCAGCAGGATTGCAGCATCCGATGCCTTTGACTTCGAAGCGTCACCCCTGGTAGAACAAACAACAGCAGCAGCAGCAGCAGCAGCAGCAGACGACAATGTTGAAGGGGAGGGCACTGATTTTGGGGCCCAAAAGTATGGCAGCGCAGGTCCCAGTAGGATTGCAGCATCAGATGCCTTCGACTCACAGCCCCTGCCAGAGACAGCAGCAACAGCAGCAGCAGCAGCAGGCGGTGGCAGTTCTGCTGCTACGTCTCCGGGTTTTGTCGCGGCCACAACCTCTGCATCTGCTGACCTTGACTTAGAGACGGCAGCACCTGGCAATGCTGCTGGTGCTGGTGCTGCGGTTGGCGGTGGTGCCGCTGAAATGCAGCAGGTTACAGCAGCAGCAGACAGCACGGTGAGTGGCGGCTCTGTCGTGGCTCTGCTGCCGACGAGCAGGTCCCGGGCGAAGCAGCAGCTGCGGCAGCAGCACATGCAGCTGGAGCAGCAGCAGTGGCGGCTGAAGCAGCAGCAGGAGCGGCGACAGGAGCAGCAGCAGCAGCAAGGCGGGGTTCTCCTGCAGCAGCAAGACGGCACTCACAAGCAGGCGCAGCAGCAGGAGCAGGCGCAGCAGCAGGCGCAGGAGCAGGAGCAGCAGCAGGAGCAGGGAAGGGCTGCAGGGATACGGCATGATGAGAATGTTGGCTCCAATGCTGCTGCTGCTGCTGCTCCTGGTGCCCTCCTTGCACCAGCCAAAACCCAACGGCAGCAGCGGCAGCAGCGGCAGCAGCGGCAGCAGCGGCAGCAGCAGCCTGCGCCATCACCAGCAGCAGCAGCAGCAGCGCGTGTGCCAGCCTGGCACACTGCTGGTGCTGCTCACTTGTCACCCGAGCTGCTGGCAGCAGTGGCACTCCATGCACCCAGCTTGCAGCGACCACTGTCAGAGTTCGTGCTGTGCGGACAGCAGCAGCGGCCGGGGGTGCTGGGCAAACCCAGCGACTGCAGCAGCAGCAGCAGCAGCAGCAGCAGCAGCAGCAGCAGGCGCCCTCCCCAGGGCACTTGCTGTTGAACAGGGCCGCTGAGCAGCAGCGGCACATGGCGTCCAGTCTGCAGCAGCAGCAGCAGCAGCAGCAACCTGAGCGGCAGCAGCAGCAGCACAGGGTATCCTTTGGTGGCTTGCAGTTCATACCAGCAGCACCTGCAGCAGCAGCAGCAGCAGGCAGTACCCCTGCTGCTGGTGGCAGCAGTGGCGCATCGGCAGCCGCTGCTGCTGTCGCCGCTGCTGTTGCTGCTGTTGGTCCCGGCGATGTGTTTGACACTCAAGAGGTGCTGCAGCTGTTGGAGATGGTAACGCCGGCACGACGCCGCAACAGCACCTCAACACCAGCAGCAGCAGCAGCGGCGGCTGCAGCGACAGGAGGTGTGCCCGGTGACACACCAGCAACAGCAGCGACAAATTCAGGCGCACCCGTGACACACCAGCAACAGTAGCAGCAGCAGGAGGTGCAAGAGGAGTGAGGAGCACACCATCAGCAGCAGCAGCAGCAGCAGCAGCAGCAGCAGCGGCTGCTGCTGGTTGGACTCCTGGTGCATTGGCAGCAGCAGCAGTGAGCCAACCCCCCAGCACTGGGAGGGGAGGAGCAGGGGCACAGGTGCGTTGTGTTAGTGGAAGTCACTGCCACATGATCCTTACAAACTGTCAGACATCTGCTGCTGTTCCGCGTTGCTTTGCACCCCCCCCCCCCGTCCCCTCACCCCTGCATCTCACTGACACCCCTGCTTGCCGTCCCGCCCTGGCAGCCCCCCCCTTCCTTTCCTTCCTCAGCCCCACCCCCTACCCCCTCCCTGCAAAGACGATGAGCCAAAGCCGCACCCCCCTTCAGCTGGCCCACTCCCTTTGCCCTGTAAGTCTGATGCCCACAATCCCCACCCTCCCTCACTCACCCCCCTTCCATTACACCCTCCTTCACTCCTCCCCTCCCGTCTCTCCCACCCTCCGTGTCAAGTCAACCTTCCTGACACTCTTCCCCCTCCCCCCCCCCCCCCCCTCCTGCACAGACGATCAGCCAAACATGAACCCCCCTGGAGGTGGCCCACTCGGGTTCTCCTGCCTTCTGAATGCTCATGATCTCCCCCCCCTCCCTCACTCCCCCCTCCATCCCACCCTCCCTCTGCCCCCTTTCTTTGTGCACAGACGATCAGCCAAACCCAAAACCCCTTGGAGTTGGCCCCAGAGGTGGAAAGCCTCAGGTTCCACGAGCCTCGCTTGCAGCAGCAGCAGCAGCGGCCGCCATCAGCAGCAGGAGCAGCAGCTGGCAGCAGCGGCAGCACGCGCCCTGCTGCTGCTGCTGCTGGTAGTGGTGGTGGTAGTGGTGGTGGCGGCAGTGGTGGTGGGTCGCAGTTTGCGCCAGATGTGTGTGAGAGCTTTGCCTTCCAGAAGGATGCAGTAGCGTTTGCTGTTTGGTGCAACGCTGTGGGGCCCACTGTGGTGGCTGCACTACAGGTATGTGGAGAGGGGGCGGGGGGGGGGGGGCTGGGATGTGGATTTGGGACGGGGGGGGGGGTAGGACGGGACTGTCCTCTGCTGTTGGTGCAGTGTGGCTGATGTGGTGGCTGCGCTGCAGGTGTGCCGAGTTGAGGGGTGTGTGTGTGGAGGGGGGGGGTTTTGGGTGGCAAGGGGGGGGGATCAGGGGGCCGTTTCTGCTGGTGGTGCAATGCGGCTGGGCCAACAGTGGTGGCTGCACTACAGGTGTATTTGGAGGGGTTGGGGATGGGGGTGGGGGTGCACAACAGGACCGGTCCGTTTGCTACTGCTGGTGCAACGCTGTGGGGCCCAGCGGTGGCTACGTAGCAGGTATGTGGTTGATAAGGGGTAAGAAAGAGGGGGGGAGTAAGTGCAATACAACATGGGGCTGTTGCTGCTGATTGCGCATGCAGTGGGCTTTGGATAGTAGCTGCACGACAGGTGCTTGGTGGGCGTGGCTCCCGCTGTGTCTGCAGGGCAGATGGAGAGGGAGAGCAGGGTTTGGCGTCGGATGA
The DNA here is from genome assembly GCA_007449985.2 of Desmodesmus armatus. Lineage (NCBI taxonomy): Eukaryota > Viridiplantae > Chlorophyta > Chlorophyceae > Sphaeropleales > Scenedesmaceae > Desmodesmus > Desmodesmus armatus. The sequence goes on from VIIQ02000193.1 coordinate 14,528, forward strand.
TCGCCAGTGGGCAGAATGCAGCTTTGGTGAAGCTGTGGGGCGGGGTGCTGGGGGGGGGGTGGGGCTTGAGAGGGACAGCTACGCTGCTCAAACAGACGCGATGACTGCGCTTGCTGGTGCAATGCTTCAAGCCTCGGGGCCCTGCAGTGTGGTGTTGACTGCCTCAGATGCTCTGTGGATGTGTGGTGTAGGTGCGCTGGGGAAGGGGTGTGCTGGGCTGGTGGGGAGTGGTGTAGTAGGAGCAAAAGGGAGGGACGTGCTGGTGGGATGGGATGGGCAGTGGGATGAGATGGAAAGGGGTGAGTGATTGGTCTATTTGCTAGGCTAAGCTTGCCGCAGGGATACAGAAAAGAGAGCAGACAGTTTTCACTTCCCAGATCGTGCCATGGACCCCGCCCCCACCGGCACTGTCTGCCCCCGCCCGCCCTTTGCAGGCTGAGACACGTTCCCGGAATTTTGGCAGCTACCAGGAGCGTACCCACTTCCTCAGGGAGTACATGCAGACACACAGGCCAGCGCAGCAGCAACAACATAAACAGCAGCAGGATGACACTGCAGACCACCAGCAGCAGCAGCAGGGTGCCAATGCACAGCAGCACCAGGAGCAGGAGCAGAAGCAGCAACAGCAGCAACAGCAAGGCGCATCTGCAGAGCAGCAGCAGCAGGAGGAGGAGATTGGTGCTGAGCCGCAGCAGCAGCAGCAGCAGCAGCAGCAGCAGCAGCAGCAGCAACAGCAGCATCAGGGGATGCAGCTGAGTGCCGAGACAGCGGCAATGCTTGCTGCTGCTGCCGCCGCTGTTGCCTCCAGTAGGGCACTCACTGGAGCTCTGAGGGACTCACCAGGACCTGCTGCTGCTGCTGCTGGTGTCACTAGTGACACTGCTGCTGCAGCCGCCGCTGGTGTCACTAGTGACACTACGGCTGCTGCCGGTGTCACTAATGATACCACTGCTGCTGCACCTACAGCTGCTGACTCCCAGGCAAGGTGCCAGCATTCAGGTGATGCAGCAAAGGGCGTGACAGCAGCAGCAGCAGCAGCAGCAGCAGAACAACCCTCAGCAGCAGCAGCAGCAGCAGAACAACCCTCAGCAGCAGCAGCAGAAGCAGAAGCAGCAGCAGCAGAAGGGGCTGATGTTTGGTGTGTGGGCTCCTCCCCTGTCAGTGTCGGAGAGGTGGCTGGTGGTGTGTGGGTGCGCGTGTTCACTGAGGAGTACAGGAGCAAGCGGGGGGACTACACACGACGGTTCCTGGCCGCATCCTATGCGGTGAGTATAGGAGGGGAGGTGCCTGGGTGACAATGAGGGGATGACACTGAGGTTTTTGCCTGCAGTGCGCCCCGCACATCGCTTGGCGGTGTTGAAAGTGTGTGGTCTTGCCTGCCGTGCTACTTGGACTTGATGGAGTGTCAGGGAGGCACACAAACCTTATGCCAAACAACTTGTGACACGCCCTCCCCCCCTGCCCTCCCCACACACAACATGCTCACATGCCTCCGTTCATTGGCTCCCTTGCTCCCCCCCCCCTCCGCCTATCTTCCGCCTATCCCCTTCTTTGCAACAGGCCCTGTACTCCCGCCACCTGTCCACCCACCCCTCACAACGGCACCTATACGAAGTGATCACGGAGCGCAGCCCCTGCCATGCATACTTCGACCTAGAGTACAGCAGGGAGGCACACAAACTTTCTGACACCCCCTCCCCCTTTTCCCTTACCCTTTCCACCCCGACATGCTCACATGCCCTCCTTTCTTGGTCCCCCCCCCTTGTTTGTGTCACAGGCCCTGTACTCCCGCCACCTGTCCACCCATCCCTCACAACGACACCTATACGAAGTCATCACGGAGCGCTCCCCCTGCCATGTCTACTTCGACCTGGAGTACAGCAAAGAAGCCAACCCGGTGTGTGTGGAGACACGATGGTCAACCGACTGGTGGTTCTGCTGATGGGGCGTTCAGGCAGCGGTGGGGGCTGACACTGCGCAAACAGGTGGGTGGGAGGGGGGGGGGGGCGGACAGTGTGTGGGTGTGGGTGGGGGTTGGGGGGGGGTGGGAGGGACGCAGAAAGGGATGTGTTGAAAATGCAATTGATGTGTGTGTGTTTGGGGGGGGGTAAGGGTTCTTGATGCCCCCTCCAAGCCTTGCTGTGGCTCCAAGTGCTCCCACAGTGGGTGGCGGAGCTCACGTGTGAACCCACCAGCCTTCACCTCCCTATGCAAGGTGCACCCTCACTCATGGCTGCATGTACCCCTTCCCCCCTCGTCTGTTGCCTTACTGTCATTGCTCTCCGCCTTTTGCCCATGCAGTGGGTGTTGGAGCTTGATTCCAGCACCCCCACCAAGTTCAGCCGCCACCTGATCGTGCGGGTGCCTGGCTGGGCCTTTGCCAGCAACGGGACGTGGGCGCATTCGTGCGCAGCATAACTACCAGCCCTGCAGGCCTCGAGTCCCTGTATGTGTTCAAGGACCCACCACCAACAGCAGCAGCAGGGGCTGGACCAGCAGCAGCAGCAGCAGCAGCTGGATTATCATCAGGAGCAGGAGGAGGAGGAGGAGAGGGGCAGGATGGGGTGCCTGACGATCCCCAGCAGCAGCAGCAGCACGAGAGGCAGCAGCAGCAGGAGCGGGAGCATCGGCAGCAGGAGCGGGACCGGCAGCGTGTGTGTTTTGTGGATGGTGCTGTGTACAGCCGCAACCGCCACTTCAGGCTGTTTGGCAGCACCAAGGGGGGCAAGGGGGCACGCCTGGAGCCGACCCTGCGCTACTGTATGTCTGCAGCATGCAGGTGGGTGGGTTGATACATATGAACAGCATGTGTCCTCCATTGCTTGCTGGTGCGTCATCCCCCCAACTACACGCACGACCCATCCCATCTGCTGTTCTGTGCCCCTCGCCCTTCCTACCAAGGTGGCTTGCCTGCAGAAACTGGTGTTCCTCCTCTTGCTTTCTCACATGTCCCCCCCCCCCCCCAACACACACAGAATACGATGGCTCCAATGCTGTCCTGTGCCCCCTGCGTCTTCGTCACCAACAATCCTGCCCACAGGAATGCGCTGCCTGTGCCGCAGCACAAGGTTAGTGTGCTGGGACTCATTTGCAATGTGGCAAACCTGCCCCCCCCCCCAACACACTCACGCCCGAGCGGCAGGCTGACGAATGCAACCTCTCTGCTGTTGTGTGCCTCTCCCTCTGTCTGCCTTGCCATGTGCTCACAGGAATGCGCTGCCTGTGCCGCAGCACAAGGACTGATCTGCAATGTGGCACCTGCTAGTACTAATCTGCAATGTAGCACCCCATGCATATCCCCCCCCCCTCTTACACACACATGTACAATTGTTGGTGGCTCCAAACTCTCCCCCGTTCCGTTGCCCTGGCCATGTCCCTCTGTGCGTGCAGGAATGCGCTGCCTGTGCCGCAGCACAAGGTGTTCCTGCTGGGCCTCATCTGCAATGTGGCACCAGGGACGCAGCTGCTCAGGGTGGACGGCGCACAGCAGCACCAGCAGCAGCAGGGAGGCGCAGGGGGCCGTGGCGGCGGCAGTGTCGGTGGTGGCGGTGGTGGTGGCGGCAGCGGTGGTGGCGGTGGTGGTTGTGATGAAGAAGTGATCGAGTGGACGGGGCAGGATGCAACGGGTAAGTGGGTGTTGCGGGAGCGAAGGGAGGGGGGGGGGTCAGCGATAGTGGCTTGTTTGAAGTAAGGGTCTGCTTGGCAGCAGGGGGCGGCAGCGGTGATGGCAGTGATGTACCGCTGGTGCTTGTGATTGCCTCAACAGCAAACAACAAACAACGTGATCTGCTGCTGCCGCTGTTGCTGCTGCTGCAGGTGCCCCCAGCTATCGCTCAATCAAGCTCACCCTAGGCCCCCGCCCCTCCCCCCAACAGCTGCAGCAGCAGCTCGACGCACTGGCAGCGGCAGGACCAACAGCACAACCACAGCAGCCGCAGCAGCCGCAGCAGCAGCAGCAGCAGTTGGCATCAGTGCCGCTGTACCTAGACCCGGATGTGTTGCGTCAGGTGCTGCTGGCTGCGGTGCCTTTTGTAGAGGAGGTGGCGGCGAGCAGGGCGCGGCAGATGAGACCACCGGAGATGCAGGGGGCGGACGCATCTGTGCAGGTGGGCGGGGTTTTGTTTGGCTGGTGTCAATTGATACAGGCCCGCTTTCCCTTTTCCCACCCCTCTGACCCATGTAAACAATGCCCCCCCCCCCTCCTTGGGACGCACACTTTGAGTGTATGCACCTCGTCTGGGCGGTCAGTAGGGCACAGTTTTGAGACCACCCGAGCTGCAGGGGGTCACGCATCTTTGCATGTGGGTTTGAGTAGGACCACCCCCACTGGATCCATTCATGCAGCAATTGCAGCCCCCCCTCGCAGTGCCAGTAGATTTACTCCCACACACCTGGCGCTTTGCCGCCGTTTACAGGTGCGCACCATCTTCCCCGTGGGCTCGCAACGTGGTGCTGCTGCCCCCCCCCCCCACCCATTCAGCCTTTGCCTTCAGCCTGCTGGGGCCATGCGCACAGTGTACACTGCATGCCACCCACTGGGGCCCTCACCTGCTGCCGCTAGTGGTGGTGGTTGCAAACTAGTTTGCAGTGCTGCTCATCTGAATACCCCCTCCCCCCCCCCTCCCCGCACGCGCTCGCCCCTTCCCAACCACCACAGGTGTGCGCCATTTTCCCCGTGGGCTCGCAACGTGGTGCTGCTGCCCCCCCCCCCCCACCCATTCAGCCTTTGACTTCAGCCTGCTGGGGCCATGTGCATGCGCACAGTGTACACTGCATGCCACCCACTGGGGCCCTCACCTGCTGCCGCTAGTGGTGGTGGTTGCAAACTAGTTTGCAGTGCTGCTCATCTGAATACCCCCTCCCCCCCCCCCTCCCCGCACGCGCTCGCCCCTTCCCAACCACCACAGGTGTGCGCCAGTTTCCCCGTGGGCTCGCAACGTGGTGCCGCTGCCCCCCCCCCCCCCCATTCAGCCTTTGACTTCAGCCTGCTGGGGCCATGTGCATGCGCACAGTGTACACTGCATGCCACCCACTGGGGCCCTCACCTGCTGCCGCTAGTGGTGGTGGTTGCAAACTAGTTTGCAGTGCTGCTCATCTGAGTACCCCCTCCCCCCCCCCTCCCCGCACGCGCTCGCCCCTTCCCAACCACCACAGGTGTGCGCCATTTTCCCCGTGGGCTCGCAACGTGGTGCTGCTGCCCCCCCCCCCCCATTCAGCCTTTGACTTCAGCCTGCTGGGGCCATGTGCACGCACACACTGCATCCCACCCATACCCCACCTGCTGCTGCTGGTGGTGCTTGCAAACTGCTGATGTGAGTCCCCCCCCCCCACACTTCTTCCCCACCACCACAGGTGCGCACCATTTTCCCCGTTGGCTCGCAGCGTGGTGTCACTCAGCCCCCCACCACCCATTCAGCAGCCTTCGCCTTCAGCCTGCTGGGGCCCGGCAGCCACGCCTGTGGACGGGTGGGGCGCGACCACAGGTGGGTGTGCTGTTCTCCAAAGGTGTCAATAGTTTGCCTGTTGAAGCAGTTGATCAGACCCACTCCATGACTGATGCATCACTCATTAACCTGGACTGAGCGATTACCTGCACTGTGCTGTGATGTACTGTGATGCAACATGCACATAGGTATTGTGCATGTGTTCAACACATGTTGCTCTTTACGTGGTAACATCAACATTTTTAACATGATACCATATCATTTGGTCTCGCTGTAGCACAAAGTGGTGTAACAAACAGTACGTGTGTGTGCGCGTACAGGAGCAACTACGTCTTCTACGTGCTGGACTTCTCCCCCCGTGGCTTCAGCGGGGTTCTTTCTGCCAGAAGTGCTACGACCCCGACTGCAGGGGGTTCAGGAGCCCCTGGGCACCTCTGCCGGGGGAGGTGTGGCAGCAGCAGCGGCTGGAAGAGACGGCCGAGGCATCGTCACAGCAGCAGCAGCAGCAGCAGCGGGGCGCTGATGTTGAGGGGGGTATGGCAGCAGCGGCTGCAGCTGCAGCTGGGGAAGGAGGCTGAGGCGGTTTGTGGCTGCAGCAGCAGCAGCAGCAGGTTGGCTGATCTGCCAGAAGTGCTACGACCCCGACTGCAGGGGGTTCAGGAGCCCCTGGGCACCTCTGCCGGGGGATGTGTGGCAGCAGCGGCGGCTGGAGGGGACGGCTGAAGCATGGTCACAGCAGCAGCAGCAGCAGCAGCAGGGTGCTGATGCTGAGGGGAGTGTGGCAGCAGGGGCTGCGGCAGCAGCAGCAGCAGCAGCAGGGCGCTGATGCTGACGGTTCTGGCAGCAGCGCGCGGCGGCAGCAGCTGCAGCAAATGAATTGGGCTGAAACATGGTCGTAGCAGCAGCAGCGGCAGCAGGATGCTGATGATTGAGGGATTATGGCCGCTGCAGCAGTGGGCTGAGGCGTGGTGGCGGCAGCAGCCGCAGCAGGGCGCTGATGGTGAAATGGTCTGGCATCACCAGCTGCATCACCGCTGCAGCGGCAGCAGTATGTCCCTTGCAGTGCCCTACTTGTACTCTTCCGCAAGAACCCCTTACATGTACTGTGTTATGTACGCAACCCACCATGTTCGTTCCTTCCAAAAAACGGCTTCATGAACGGGGCAAACACCAGCCAAGATGCAAGCTGCATGCGGTCCACTTGCCGCATGCAGTGCTTGCAGGCCTGTGCTATAACATAAAGTGAGTTGGCATTGGGTGCAGGTTCAATCGTAGTTGGCAGTTTGGAAATGCTTGAACACTGCCAGTGCAAGTCCGTCTGTAGGTTAGTCACCAGCAGTGCCTCTGCCCGCCACGGGAAAGAACTTCACTATCATGGATGAACTTGCAGTTCAGTCATACATAGACAATGTAAAACACTATCGAATAGTGTGCGTGCTAGTGTGCCAGGCATGTTTCCAATTTTGGTGGAATCCAGCACAGGCACTTGGTGGGCCTGAAAACCGAGATCTGAGACTTTGAAACCAATGTAAGAACATCTATGGATAGCTTTCCAGTTCAGCACACGGGCAGCAGTTTTGGTGGTTACAGATGTGGCAGCATTTTGGTCGAAGTCGTCGAGATGGGACTGCCACTGCACTTAAACTATTGGCGTACATGTCTAGATGTTACTGTGAAGCGTGCGGGGGGCCTGGCTCATGCCTCCGGGTCACAACCAAAATAGTAGCACCCCTGCCTGTCAGTCACACGCCACACGCGTTTTGACCGAGCCAGGATAAAAGTCCTGGCGTGCTAGGTGGACATCAAATCACGTCCACGTTCACTTTGATACCGCTTCAAACAAACATTCACACCATGGCCTGGCGCGGGCTGCTTATCTGTTTAGGCTTGCTGTTTCTGTCGCTGACAGTATGTGCGCAAGGCGAGGCTTTGGCAACCAGCAGCGGCCTGCTGCAGTCTATCCTTGATGCGGATGAGCCAGCTCCTATCCCCGCTGAGCCAGCATCTTACGAGGACGACAAAGTGGAGCTGCGCTGGACAGACCAGCGGCAATCTGTCCTGACGACTGGAGTTTTGTTTTTGACAACGACAACTTCGAGTTTACAGACATTGTCGACTACATCCAACCTGATTTCTTTGTGTAAGTTGCACTTGACTTGCTGCTGTGTACAAGTGAAAGCTGACGTTGACGTTTCCGTTGGCAACAAAATAGCATGGCGATTGCGTTGCACAGAGCCTGAGTCATCAATGTGGTCTTATTTCTCTGGGTAGGCCAATACCGTAGAAGGCCTTTAGTACGCCTTACCTGGCACTCCTGTTTGCAGCAGTGCAGTACTGTAACCCGCAGGTGTGTTGGGTTGCTGCTTGCAAGCTAGGGGTCCATCACAAACCTCTACCAGGGGGAAGACACCGGGTTTGCTTGTACCCCCCCCCCCGTATCCGTTTCAGGCTTTCTGACTCACGGACCCCTACCCCCCTGTCAGTTTTAGGCTGTCGTGAGGTACCGTACTGTACCAACGGTTGCTCTCCCGTATGGCCAGGCTGCTGGACCCCTACACCCCCCCCCCCTTGATGTTTTGAGCTGATTGTTGTGGGTGATTCCCCCCCCCCCCCCCCCTCTCGAGATCAGGGTTGGCGTCCCCCCCCCCCCCCCCCCCCCACACACACACACACACACCACCACCACCAAAGACTGCAGTGCCCCTCAGACAAACGATGCCCTTGCTTCCCGCCACTGCTTCCCCTCACAGGACTGAGTTTGAATGCAAGCCCAAGGGTGACAAGCAGCATTACGGCGAGCCCGAAAATCAGTTCGTCATTGAGCCTTCTCCAGCAGGGTTCTGCGCCATCACTAGGAGTGAGGATGACCGTCTGGACGGCCGCTGCCTTCTGGCTCTACTACACAGGAACTTGACTTCAAGCTGGATGCCTTCTGGTAAGTGCTGTAGTAACATAGCGGGAAGCATGCCAGCGAGAAGCATGACCGCCATGACCCGTGCTCCTGTTGCATATTGATAGGCACCTATCAGGTTCGACCTCATCACTCCAGATTTCAAACAGACAGGCAGGCAGACAGACCTGTCACACCAACAGTGTTCACAGCCGTCGTTATGTTGCACAGACTGAGAGTATATCAATCACCTCCCACACCCTATGCCTTGTGCCCCCTTGCCCTCACAATACTGGCGGTACGGTGCCTCCCACACATGTGGCATGTGCTCCCTCCCACACCCGAAGTCTTTTGCTCCATCGTGCGCCTTTGCCCCCTCCTGTGCCCTGGGCTCTCTCGTACGCGCCCTATGCCTTGCGCTCCCTCCCAACCCCTCTGCCCTGTGCGCCCTCCTACGCCCTGCGCTCTCTCCTTTGCACCATTTACCCTGCATTCCCTCCCAACCCCTCCATTCTGCGCTCCCTCCTAAACCTGTGCCCTGTGTGCCCTTTACCCTGCGCTCCCTCCCATCCTCGGTTGCCGCCTGCCGCAGCATGTTGAAGAAGAACGACGAGTGCGACATGGGAGCCTTCCAGGGTGCAGTGCTGGACATCTCCGGTATTGTGATCTTCGATGAAAACCTCGTCATTGACAAAGACCCTAGGCAGTGGCCCACCCTCAAGTGCGGCGGCCTTCTCCTGCCTGATGCCGAGGAAAACAGGCGCATGGCCCGAGGCAACACCACCACTCCTGATCAGCAGCGCATGCAAAACCGTCGGAAGGGCTTGAAGGGCAAGGGCTCAAGGGCGGCCAAGCGCCAAGCTCGTAAGCGCGCACCCGCCACCGGCACCGGGCCCACCAAGGCAACTGCGATGTACGGGGAACACCACCATCACGATGAGGGCCGTCACTACAGTGAGCACGAGGCCGTCCCTACCCCTACCACCCCTAAGACGTACTACCGAGGACCCGCTTCCATTTACAAGGGAGTGGTGTACGCCCACGACCCCAACGGCAAGGGCCTGATCGGCACGGGTTCCTTTACGTACGTACAGCCAGAGTTCATCCGCAGCGACGCCACCGACGAAGACCTGGGGCAAGTGGAGTACGGGTGGGAGATCCTCACCTCCGCCCCTGCAGGCAAGGTCTACACTCCATTCGAGTACAACATTAAGATGACTCCGGGCTCTCTCTCCAAGGCGCAGGAGCACCCCCAGTACAGCAGCAGGCGCAAGGTTTAATGGACGCGCAGCAGTCAGTAGGTGTGGTGTGTGTTGACACATGGTTGCATCCAGCAGGTCCTGTCGTACTGTTGACAGGCTAGTGTCAAAAGGTGCGTTCTGAAACGCACATGTGTGTGAGGATAGGTCAGGTGACGCATGCTCCTGTTGGCTGCATCTGTGCGGCAGAGGACACCGTGAGGTGTCATTGGTGGACCTGATCTGCTTCGATGATGTGATATGTGGGCTGCAGGCAGTTATCTGTGTGGGGCTCCGTATGCAAGCACCGCAAGGTGCTATGCATGTGTGTTTGGAGAATCCTGCTGTGTGTCAGTCATGGTGTGGGGTAGGGTATCTGCTTCGATGATGTGATATGTCGGCTGCAGGCAGTTATCTGTGCCGGTTGCTGTGTGCCAGCACGGTGCTGTGCATGTGATGTTGATGAATCCTGCTGTGTGTCAGTCATCATCATAAAGAAAGAAAAAATCAGATTACCCCCCTTTGATGTGGGGTATCTGCTTTGAGGGTGTGATATATGGCCTGCAGGCAGTTGCTAACTGGGCTTTGTGGGGTGCTGTGTGCCAGCAACGCAAGGTGATGAGGAATCCTGCTGTGTGTCAGTCATGGTGTGGGGTGGGGTGTCTGCTTTGCTGATGTGGTATGTGGGCTGCATGCGTTATCTGTGCCGGGTGCTGTGTGCCAGCAACGCAAGGTGTTGTGCATGCATTCTTGAGGAATAACGCTTGTGTGTCAGTCAAGCAGTGCGCATCAAACGCAGCTGTGCACAAGCTGCATTATTATAGGGCCACGTCACTCTTCCGCCACGTATGCATACTAGTAGCTAGTGTCATAGTAGGTGTTGATAATAATAGTAGGTGCGTGTCCAACGCATGTGACACTTCTTTTCCTGCATGTGTACAAGGGCACCCTCGCCAAACTACTGGCTACCTTTGCATGTGGTGTGTGGGAGTGGGGGCTTGGTACGGCATGCATGCAGTTCTTGCATGTGCCCGTATGTCTTGCATGCCTGTCAGGTGGATCTGCACTGTGAGACCATGTGAGGTTTTGGGTTGGGGATAAGTGCCTTGTGTGTGGCGTGAGGAATCCTGCGAGGTGTTTGCAACGTATTTCTCCTTGTTCAGCGCAAGGGCTCGTTGTCAAGCCAGTCTCGGTCTTGCATGAGTGCTGGCACGCCTGGCGGCTGGCATGGCGTGGCTTGTTGAAGTATTGTGTGTTGCTTGAGGCTCTATGATGATGACAAGCGTTGACTCAACGTCGTGACGGCAGTGAATCCAGTAGTAACAACCAGGGCAGTACTTGAACAACTTGAGCCTGGAACATCACTGGCAGTGGCGAGAGCATGCGTGTTTGCTTGGTGACAATAACTTCATTTCAATGCACCTGGAATGCATCCGCTCGATGCCTTCTTGCAAAACACACTCTCACAGCAAGTCAAAGTTACACCTGTAGCTATGAAGCTCAAGAGCTCATGCCAGCCATTCACTGATATATCACGCAGATGGCAGAACAAACCAGACAGAAAAAACACTGAGGCTCAGACCAGAGAGTCCTGACAATTACAGCAAAAGAGGGCATCCGATGATGAGTCATGCATGATGCTTTGTCACTACAGTCACACTGTATAGCATACCTCAGCTCTGTTGCTTACAAGACACCATGCACTGCATGGCATGGGACATATGCTGCAGCACCCTTTCACAGCGGCAGCAAGCCTTGTCCATAGAACACTCCGTGCTGGACATGCTCAAGTGCAGAGTGAGCCTAACTTTGAAAGAGCCTCCCCACATCAAAGTGACACTACTACAAGTGTGTTGTTAGCTGACTGCACAGCAGCGCCGCCTGTCACACCCTTTACCAATGATCATGAGGACTTAGGTAAAAAAGCCCCCGCCCCTTCCCCACCACCACAGCTGCGGACCATTTTCCCCGTGGGCGCTCGCAAGTGGTGCAGCTGCGCCCCCCACCACCCATTCAGCAGCCTTTGCCTTCAGCCTGCTGGGACCCGGCACCCTACGGACAGAATGGAAGATAACCTGGTTTCCAGGAGCGCCCTTGGCTGGGCAGCCTGGTAAACTAACCATTCTGTCGGTAGGGGCAGCCGTTCCGAATGAGTCAGCGGCCAACCCTGCAGCGTCAGCAGCAGCAGGGCGCTGATGTTGGGAGGGGACCCGACAGCAGCAGCCTCAACAGCAGCAGGGCACTCTTGCTGAGGTGAGGCGGCAGCAGCGGCTAGTGCAGTGTGCTGAGGTGTGGTGGCAGCAGCAGCAGCAGGGCGCTGTTGCTGAGTGTGCTTGGCGCTAGCAGCAGTAGCAGCAGCGATTGTAGCAGCTGCAGCAGCAGCTGGTGCAGTGTGCTGAGGCGTGCTGGCAGCAGCAGCAGCAGCAGCAGCAGCAGCAGCAGGGCGCTGCTGCTGAGTGTGCTTGGCGCTATTTGCAGTAGCAGCAGTGATTGCAGCAGCTGCAGGAGCAGCTGGTGCAGTGGGCTGAGGCTTGGTGGCAGCAGCGGCAGGGCGCTAATGCTGAGGGCGATGTGGCAGCAGCAGCAGTTGCAGCAGCGCCAACAGCAGGGCTCTGCTGTTGGGTGGCAGTGTGCCACTAGCTGCGGTGGTCAGCAGCAGCGGCAGCAGCAGGGCACTGCTGCTGAGGGGAGCTTGGCACCGGCAGCAGCAGTAGTAGCAGGGGAAGGGGTCTGAAGGTAGCAGAACTGGTGATTCTGGGGCTGCACTCCCCCCCCCCCCCAACACACACAAGTCTGACCCTGTCCAAGGCAATTTTGTGGGCAAGAACAGTGTGCCCTGGTTGTGAATGTAGGTCTGTGGGGGATGATGCTCTTGCCCACTGGGTCACCTCGATCGCTTTGTGCGTGGTCCCTTTGAGCTGATGGGTAGGTAGGCAGCACCCAGGGTACCCAGGTTCGTTCCTTCTTGTTTATTGTGCCATCTCCGTGATATCAGTGATTGGCTGGCATGAGCTCTTGAGCTTCATAGCTACATGTGTAACTTTGATTTGATTTGATTTGGGTACACCCAGATCATGTGGGAGTTCACAAAGTGTGCATAACCCCGGAATGGAGCAAGGGAATGTGAAAGCCACAGCTATCGCAGACATCTATGATTTGATGAGAGAGAAACACAGAACGAGCCACAACAGCAGCCGGTGTCAGTTGCGGACAGTGAATTGCTCTGCTGATCATATATGTTGCATGCTGCAGCACTAGTGTGCCAGGTGGTGACAACGTCCCCAGAGGTATCACACACGCCACAACCGAGACTAACAACAATTTGGATTTGAAGATGGTCAAACTCCGCTCAGCCACCCCCCCTTTTGCCTCTTTTTGTACTATTGTGTCCAGGTGGCTCTCTCTGCAGTCCACGGTGAGCACCGACACAATCAGGGATGAAACTCCGTCCATTTGCTCGTGACGTGCCTTAGTACTGAGAAAGCCCCATGAGGGTAGAGCTGCTGCCTTCTCTGCCAGGTCAATATGACTGTACTGCCTGTGCCCTGCGTTTGAACGAGCATAGAACAAGCTGTCGCGTGGCATCTGGACATTAAGCAACTTCAATTGTGATTCCGAAAAACGCTGTCACCATGGCCTCACGCGGGCTGCTCTTGTTTTCAGGCTTGCTGTTTCTGTCGCTGTCAGTCTGTGCACAAGTCAAGGCCTCCGAAATCAGCAGCAGCCTACTGCAGTCTGTCCTTGATGCTGATGAGCCAGCACCTATCCCCGCGGAGCCAGCTTCATATGAAGGCGGCGCAATAGACCTGAGCTTGAAAGACTCGGCAATCTGTCCAGACTACGCGGATGATATCAATAATGACGACGTGGTAGATTACATCTCATTTGATGGCTTTGTGTAAGTTGCACTTGACTTGCTGCTGTGTACAAGTGAAAGCTGATATTGAACTCTCCGATGGAAACCTTAACAGCATGGCTGTGCTAGCATGGCGTTGCACACAGCCTAGCCTATGCCGTCTATTATCCTGGTAATCTAGTAGATTGTCAATCAATGACGCCTAGCTTGCCAGCCCTATCAGTGCAACATAAGAATATGTTGGGTTGCTGCTTGAATGCTGGACTGATCCTATAGGATAGCTACTACTACTACTGTACTGGATCAGGGCCTCGCCGGATCGCCCTTTCAGGAGCCAAAAAAGGCTCACAGGGTACCAAGGCTCATAGGGTAACACGGCTCATAGGGTAATCCACAGCCCACAAGTCAACACATTACACATGTACACACCCACTCAAGAGAAAAGTGCTGCCATCTGAGCAGAGGTGCCCGGGCTCCCTTTGAACTGTTGGCTGTACCTATTCATTATGCAGAAGTCCTGCATGGACTCTTTGCAAAGACGTGTCACTCATTGACTGTGATTGTCAGACAAACGATGCGTCACCTCCCCTCCCTCCCCGCCCCTGCTTGCCCTGCACAGGTCTGAGTTTGACTGCAAGCCAAAGGGTGCCAAGGAGCGTTACGGCAGCTACGACTCTCAGTTCGTCGGCGAGCCCTCTTCACCAGCAGGATTCTGCGCCATCGACAGGAATACCAATTCTTTTAGAAAGCAACGCCCTGGGGAAGGCACTGGCACCGTAGGCCTGCCTTCTGGGCCACCTTCACAGGGACTTGACTTCAAGTTTGATGCCTTCTGGTAGGTGCTGTTGCACGGCAGAAGGAAGCCTTCCATGCGGCATGCCAGTACTGGTGAGAACTAGGGAGAAACATGACAGCCCATGACCCGAGCTCAACCACTGCCGGCCATTGTTTCGCAACAAACTCGATCTCTGTTCCACACCTTCTACACCGTGTAGGGGCCCTTGCCTTGTGCTCCCTTCCACTCTACACCACTGGTGGTCCCTCCAACACCATACCCTATGTTCCCGCCTGAGCCCTGTGCATGGTGCTCCCGCCTACGCCCTGTGCCCCCTCCTGTACCCTGCGCTCCCTGTACCCTGCGCTGCCCCCCCCCCCCCAACACACACACCCTGTGGCCTGCTCCTTCATGTGCGTCCTATACCGTGCGCCCCCTTCTACACCCTGCCGATGACACTGTCCCTTGTTGCTGCCTGCCGCGGCATTTTGAATGAGAATGCACACAAGGACGACTGCAACCTGGAAGGATTCAAGGGCGCTGTGCTGGACGTCTCCGGTATTGTGATTTTCGACCAAAAGCTCGTCATAGACAGAGACCCTAAGCAGTGGCCCACACTCAAGTGCAGCGGCCAATTAGTGACAGACACAGAAGGCAGAAGACGAATGGCCGGGCGCAACACCACCATCACTGATGAGGAACGTAGGCAGAGGAATGCCGCAAGGCGCAAGGGCGCAAGGATGACCAAGCGACAAGCTCGTCAGCGCTCACCTGCTACCGGCGCCGAGCCCGTCCCGGCTTCTACGATGGGATACGAGAGTCACCGCGACCATGATGAGAACCACTACCACGGCGAGTACGAGTCTACTACCACACCTAAGACCTACTACCGAGGGCCCGGCTCCATATTCAGCGGTGTGGTGTATGCCCACGACCCCCATGGCAAGGGCCAGATCGGAACGGGGACATTTAAGTACGTGCAGCCGGCATATGTCCCCAGCGACGTCGCCGACGAAGATCTGGTGAATTTCGGTTTCGAGATCCTTACCTCCGCACCAGGCAAGGTGTACACTCCGTTCCAGTACGACTTGAAGCTGACACGGAGCTCTAACCCCAAGCAGCAGGCGTACCCTCCCTACAGCAGCAGGCGCAAGGGCTAAGGGATGAGCAGCAGCGCGTGTGCTGGCTGCTATCAGAAGTCTTTGTGGCGCTCCCTTGATTGATTGCTGTTGCGACAGACAGCGGCCCCACATGGCGTTGAATGCCCGGCTGTAAGCAGTAGCCTGCAAGAAAATGCCGTCCTGGCTAGTCAGCTAAGGTGCCTTGCATGGCTGCCTGATGTCATTTTGTATGTGCATTTGGTTCTTTGTGTGTGGATGTGTATGCTTGTGGTGGTGATAAACCACCCTGTGGGCAGCGGGATTGGGCCATGCAGCAATAACGCACCCGTGGGACATAAACCCCAAAGTTGTGGGCAAAATGCTGACTCAGCATTTGGGCCAGTTTGGAGTGTGGCCCGCAACCACTGTGACAAGTTGTCGCCACGTGGTTGACTGGAAGGTATGGTGTGTTTGCGGCAATGTGTGAGGGTGAATAAAACAACCCATGCTTGGATTTGGCTGCATCTGCATGGAGCAGCTTCTTGAAGGGTTCGTGGGTGCGTCCCATGGCATGCTGATAATCGGCACAGCATGTTCACCTATTGAGCAATCTTTCTGGGCGGGTCTTGTGGGTCTTGCACTGCTACAGCTTGCAGCCCTGGCGTACTACGGACAGCGTCCGACACTGCCTAGCCTCGTGTCCTTGTAGGGGGAAGCTGATGCATGTTGCTGCTTTTTCTTCGTTGTGAAGACATCATCCTTTCATGTGTGTTGCCGCTCGTTAGGCCCTGCTTGCATGACATGACATGCATGCTTGCGCCCGGCTTAGGGTTTTGGTCAGCAACGCATGGTGACGCCATGATCCGGCGGTCGGTTTGCGGCGTGTAGCTGCTGCTGGTCCAGCAATAAAGGTTTGTCCTGCCATTCCCCATCCTGCATGAGTGTGTTTGCATGCCGGGCAGCTGGCATGCCAGTGCAAGTTGGGTGTGAACCTGTGGTGGCAGGTCGTGTGGAGTGGGTTCCTTTTTTTCAGTCAGATACATGGCCCACAGGCTTCAAGAGAATACTTTCAAAAACACTCTGATCAGGGGAGAGGTAGAAAATACAGTTTCAAGGGGGACGTATGGGACCACTGCAACGTGTCGGGCATGCATCCTTGAGGAGCCTTGATGCGTTGCGTTGTCAGCCTGTACGGTATGCACAAACTACAGCTTTGCAACAGCTTCATTAAGGCTATGCAGTTGACTCGCTGCGTTCGATGCATGTGACATAGCTGTATGGTGTGTTTTTTGCGCCGTCTCTCATCGGATGTTGATGCTGTGTGGAAGGCAATGCCTGCCCAGGAGTTGCCCAGCAGAAGCACACGATGTATCAGCGCTCTCAATTGTCTAACGTCACCTTCATAAGGGCTGCTAGTTGATATATGCCATAGTGTGTGAGATGCAAAGGCACCCACTCAGTGTCTTGGCAGGTATGGGGACAGTACTGCTGCTCAAGGCAGCTGCACGGCCACTATAGTACCAGTCTGTGGAAGGTGATTCATCCCGGATTGGCAATGCACATTGGAACACCAAGTTGACAGCGGCAGTACCCACGCAGCTTGCTTGTGCAGATACCCAGCAGTGGCAGTGCACTCCACACACCATGATGTGAGCCAACAAGCCTGTCTGAGTCGAATATCTGTGTGGATGGCAATGACCAGTTGGGCTGTGCAGCCAGCATTGGTGCATGTCAGCATCTCACACTCGCAGTAACTGGCTCCCAAAGTACTTGGACAGAAACAGCATCACTTGCCAAGCCCAGTAGGCATGCTTGCATGTTGACTGAACATTTGAATCATAGCTGTCACGCCCAGTCAGCGAATCATGTTACACAAACTCACGCCAGCCGTTCGCAGACATCACAAAGATGGCAGGTCAAACCATAAGGAACAAAAACACTAAGGAGAAGGGCTGTGACAGCACACCAGCAGGACACCTCTGCCAACAGAAACTACACAGCAGCTGCTGCCAGTGTGCAAAGTGTGCCGCACAGCGCCTCTCGTTGCACTGCAGTGCAGCGCAGGGGGCGCTGCGGCTGCTGCCACCCCTGCACCATGCATACACTCGCCCCCAAACACAAAAATACTCAACGCTGCTGACCTCCACAGGGTTATGTATTCCCCAGGGCTTGCAGTACAACATTGAGCGTTCCGACGGCTCACAGGACCCCAGCCTGTGGCTGTACAGCAGCCAGCAGGTGGCTGACCTCTAGAAGCCACCCGGCAACACCTCTCTCAAGTTTGCCAAAGTCAAACTCTCTGGCCCCGCCAGAAGCTGGGCTCGCTCTCACCAGTTTACTGACTGCTCCGACTTCCAACAGCAGCTGCAGTCACGCTATGGCAAGTCCGAGGCTTCTGCCAACTGCCGAACGGACGCGAGGCCAATGGGAAGAAGTCCTATGGCGTTAAGAGACCAAGGGGGTGTCTCTGTATCTTTATTAGCATGTTAATGTATTACCATGCGTTAATCAGCAAAGCTGATGCACCCAGGGTTCAGGCCCTGCAGAACCATGGGCTTGCGCACTGCGACGGCATGCTTAGCTCTTGCCGTGCTTCTTGCAAGGCACGTTTTGCTGTTGTTGACACAACAGCGCGACTCGCTACTTCGGTAGCGTTTTGTAGTGTTACACACTCTAGCCTCCGGCTCGATCTCAACAACCCCATTCTTGGCACTCACAGTGCCAGAGCCAGTTTCGGAGCTGCACCGCACTCCGCTCTTTTGAACACAGAGAGTCAACATCGGAACAGCTGATCGGGAAGCAGGCCTGCAGGGCATCTCGTGGTGTGGCCAGATCAGCAGTAGCAATGCTTCGGGCACAAGGAGAGCCATCCCATCTGACCTGGCAGCTAGGCCAGCTAATCAATCAGCACGTAAGCCTGCAGTCACCTGCTGGAGATATCCAGCAGCAGCCAGAGTACCTGGGCATGGTTTGGCAGATGATCACACCAGCAGCAGAGTGGGTGGTTCTGCCCCTCTTTGGCTGGGAGAAGCTGCCAGCAGACCCCAAGGAGCTGCTGGAGGGCGCAGACAGCAATCTCCTGCTGACCACGTGCCTGGTGACAGCAAACGCCCTGTACAGCGGCGATGAGGGCTCCAGCAGCAGCGCTGGAGCCGGCAGGCCCTAAGCAAAGGAGCCTCATCAGGCAGGAGTGGGTCTAGGCCCCCACGTAAGTGCCAGCCTTTGGCTTCCTGTCTGTACACCCTGGTGGCTTCTTGCATGCAACCTAGGGTGGGCACACATTGTAGTGTGCTGTGTCTCCTGTGTTCCTCTCTCTTTTGTGGCGATGGTGGTCCCCCCCTCCCACCCCTTTCCTTGTGATACACCCTTGCCCCAGCGCTTGGGTCGGTGCGCCAGTCATTGGCGCGCCATCGGGGCCTCCCCCACAGTCGTTTCTTGGTTGCAGCATGGTGTGCCTGTGGAGTGGCGGGGGGGCCGTCCCCCACCCCCCTTCTACAAGAAACCCCTGCCGTCTACTCATTCTCAGCGGCAGTGGTGGTTGCACACAGAGGCTCCTCGTTTTGTGAAGCTTGGGGTGTTAACACAGTTGGACGCCCGGCCTGACCACTGTTCTAATGCCTTTTGCGTGCCTAAAGGGGAGACCTGGCGGTTAGTTGTCAACCTGAAGCACAGCAACAAGTTTAATGTTGCTCACAAGTGCCGTTTTGAGACGCTGCGTATGTTGCAGCGCTACGACCTTGCCAATGCTTGGGCGGTGAAAGCGGACATGCAGGACGCTTTCTACCAGGTGCCTTTGCACCCTTCTGCGCGTGACTACTTTTGTTTTGAGTTTGCTAGTTGCTATTACAGGATCAATTGCCTCCCCTTTGGCTGGAACAATTCTCCCTATTATTTCACCAAGGTTACGCGCCCCTTTGTTGCCCACCTGCGCGCTCCTTTCCACACCCCGGTTCCCCCTGGCTGCATGTACCCCTCCCCCTCTGGAGGCTTGGCACGCACAGGGTGTCGTGTGCTGCCATACTTGGACGATTTTCTTTTCTTGTTCCCTGACCCTGAGAGTGCGGCTGCTGGTGCTCAGTGGATCCTGTCCCTGATGTACTGGCTTGGTTTCACACCGCACCCAAAGAAGTCAGTTTGGCAGCCGTGTCAGCAGTTGGAGCACCTAGGGCTCACTGTCGACCTGGCGGCTGGCACCTTTGCCGTCCCCCCTGCCAAAGTGGCCAGGCTGGCTCGCCTGGCCAAGGGCCTCATTGTTTCAGCCAAGCTGAACAAGCGCTTGGTGCCCAAGCGCGACCTGGCGTCTTTCTGTGGTTATGCTCAGTCTGTTCGGTTGGCTGTCATGCCTGCCAATTTGTTCTTGCGTGCTCTGTACGATGATTGCAGCAGTGTCAAGGGTTGGGGCGGCGATGTGCGCCTCTCCCGGCAGTCTTTCAGGGACCTTGAGTGGTGGTGTCAGATCCCTGAGCAGCACCTAGTCTCTCCTATCAGGTTGAGGCCTGCTGCCATCGACTTGTTTGTAGATGCTTCTGACCTGGGCTGGGGCGCTGTGATTCCCGACCTTGCTGAAAGCCCTGATTCAGTAGCTTCTGGTCGTTGGTCTGTTGAGGAACAATGTATGCACATCAACCAGAAGGAAATGCGCGCTGTGCGCTATGCCTTGCTGTCCTACGCGCCACTGGTACGAGACAGGGTTGTGCGATTGTTTGAAGACAATACTGTTACGCAGAGTGTTTTGGGTAGGTTTGCCTCGCGTTCAGCAGCACTTATGGCTGAGTATCGTCTGCTGTGGGCGGTGCTGGACAGCCTGCATGTGCACCTTCAGGTTGTCCGGGTCTCCTCTGAGTCCAATCTGGCTGACGCCCCGTCCCGCTTTGTGGACCATGGGGATTTCCAGTTGCACCCGCGCATCTTTTGCGCCCTCAACACCCTGTGGGGCCCTCACACCCTAGACCTGTTTGCTGCTGACAGTAACACACAGCTGCCGCTGTTCTTCAGCATGCACCGCTGCCCAGGCAGCTCTGGCGCGAATGCATTCCTGCAACCTTGGCATGGGCACAATGCCTACGCCTGCCCGCCCTTCAACAGCAGTGTCTTGCTGCAGCTAGCTCAGAAGGTGCGGGAGGACCGTGCTACTGTCACTGTGGTGGTTCCTTGTTGGCCTGCTCAGCCGTGGTTTCACGAGTTGATGTTGATGGCTAAAGACAGCATGTACCTGCCAAATGCCACCTTCATTGCAGGCCCTTCTGGGCAGGCCCACCTGCCCAGCCAGCATTGGCGGATTATGGCTATCAGGATTGAGCACGGTGGCTTTGGCTTGTAGCAGTGATGCAACCGTTTGCCCCTGCTAGCTGTCTTTTGCTGGAGTGTTGCTGCTAATGCCGCTCAGGCAGCAGCCATGCCACCGCCCCGGGCGCGTGTGCTTGCAACAGCAGCAGTGCCGTCATGTCGCTCTTTTGGGTTGCCGCCCGCTCCTTTGCTGCGGCAAAAACGTGTTTAGACTAGCTGTCGTCTGCTGAGTGATGCGGCCGTGGCTCAGGCAGCAACTATGGCAGCGCGCCTATGGCTCGCGTTGCGGTGTGCAGACAGCAACCTGATATGTGTTCCTTCTTGGGTTTGCCCGCTCATGTGCAGCGGCCATGCATGTCTCGGCTAGCCGTCGGTTGCTTGAGTGATGCGGCCATTTGGCACAGGCAGCGGCTATGGCAGCGCGCCTCTGACTCGCGTTGCGGTGTGCTGGCGAAAGCAGCCTTGACATTCTCTCCGGACTTGGGTCTGCGCCCGCTCCTTTGCAGCGGCCGTTCGTGTTTCGGCTAGCCGCCGTTTGCTGTAGTGATGCGGCCATTCGGCTAAGGCAGCAGCTATGGCAGCGCGCCTCTGGCACGCGTTGCGGTTTGCTGGCGACAACAGCCTGGACATCGTCCTATACGGTCACCCGCGCATGTGCTAGCCACTTGGTGACGATGTCCCATCCCTTGACACAGTTTTTGCTGTCCCCGCTGTAGGGGGCGGTATGCTACGGCGGCTCCTTGCAAGCCCCACTAGCTGCCTTGTGTCATGTGGCCTGCCAGTTTTCTTGGTTGGGACATGCTTTGGGGACAACACCTCACTTCTGCTTTGGAGTACATGCAATGCAAACAATGGCAGAGCTGCCGGCCGCAGCAGTGCCCTCTCAGTGGCCAAGCTGCCAACTTCAGCGTCATGTCTGACGCGGTGACCCCTTTTCTGGTGGTTGGTGATTTTACAGTTGCATGCCCACAGTTGTGGCTGTAAGAGGTCTGCCTATGTTTGTATGACGCTTGCGTGACGCTAAGGTCACACTCTCTCCCTTTCGCTGGGTGGCTGGGGAGTTACTCATGGGCACTCCCGAAGTGCTGCATATGCCGTGTATGCTGTCCCGGCTGACCTGCATGCATGCATGCTTGTTATGGTGCCTTGGTGCACTTAGTAGCTCACCAGGCCTTCAACACAACTTCAACACATCTTTTTTATTATGGCAATCCCTATGCAAGGTGAATTAATAGCATGTTAATGTATTACCATGCGTTAATCAGCAAAGCTGATGCACCCAGGGTTCAGGCCCTGCAGAACCATGGGCTTGCGCACTGCGACGGCATGCTTAGCTCTTGCCGTGCTTCTTGCAAGGCACGTTTTGCTGTTGTTGACACAACAGCGCGCCCACCGCACCCTCCCTGGGCCGGTGTTTGGGGCCTTCCCCTGGTTGCTTTCTCCCTTTTCAACTTGTTGTTTGGTGGCTTTGCCCCCTCTCCGAAAAAAGTGTAACACACAAATGGCAATCCCTATGCAAGGTGAATTAACTTTTTTAACTGCCGGATGAAGCTGCCACGGTCTGTTACTGTGACTATCGCCTAGAGCGCTGCTTGCATCGCCCTGTTGAGTCTGTCGAGTATTTCGCTGAAGGGTACCTGCAAGATGCAGAAAAGGCAGGCAGTGCTCACTTGTCGACAGTTCCACTCAGCGCCAACTGCCTGAGCTGAAGACTTGATTGAAGTGGCCAGGCCGCGCCTGGAAAGCATCGAGGTTATTGTGGACTTTGCAGGTTCTGGGCAGACCCCTGGCTGACACCTACCCCCCTGCTGGCTTCTGGCCACAGGCTGCTGCTCCATGGTTCCACACAAGCGCCCTGAGAGCAGGAAACCTTCATCCTACCTGCCAGCATTCACAGACAAACACTTACAGAGCCTACCCTCAGCACAGGTCTGACCATTGCCAATGGCCCCCTAGTAGGCCCAGCAACCCACCTGCTGCATTGTCAGCTCCTGCCGCCAGCACCACCGCTGCTGCGAAATTGCTGACCCGGAAGTTCCAGCATGTGGAGCTCAACATGCATCAAGCACCAAATGCAGGACAAGGACCGTGAGATCCGCACCCTGCGCCTAAGCAGTAAAGCAGCAGCAGGACACGGGCGAGACAGTCCAAGTCAGGTTTGTTCTGCTCAGCAGATGATCTTGATCTTGAGCAGGAGCTGCTGGCTTCTCTTATGGTACAGCGCACTCAGAATGGCACCTGCCAAACATGTAGCCGCTACACTTCAGCCCATCTGAACCCCAGCTGCCAATGCTCCAGCCACCCCCTGCCCTGCAGCCCCCAACACGCAAGCAACTGTCAGCATCTGTAACAATGCTTGCTGCTAGGCTCGCCCCCCCCCCCCCCCCCCCCCGTGAACATAGCCCAGCTTGACACAGCCCGGCCCAGCACAGGACAACAACAGTGGGCGAGCATCTGCTGCTGCAACCCACCCCGTCCTGCTGCACCTACTGCAGCAACTGATGGAAGACAGGTACTGGTGTACTAGGCAAAGGTATTTGCCATCAGTTGCTGCAGTAGGTGCAGAAGATATTTGCTGCACCTACTTGCAGTAGGTTCAGAAGATATTTGCTGCACCTACTGCAGCAACTGATGCGGGACAGCTGCTGGCAGAAAGGGACACAAAATGGCTGCTGACAACTGTTGGAGCTGCTGACAACTGTTGAACGACATGCAGTTGAGCCACGCTAGCGCCTGAACCTGTGGTCACCTGCCTGACAGGGTTCCTGGCTGACCGGCGACCACTCCCTCACAGCCCTGGGACAGAACATGGTACGCCAAGTGGATGCTGTGCTGCAGGGCATGAGGCCCAGCAACCAGGCTGCTGCAGCTGCCAGTTTTTATGGTTGAACATGGCTGCTGCTGCGCCGCGCTCCCCTGCAGGCCTGGGTTCTTCTGCTGCGCTTGGGCTCAGCACACCCAGACTGTTGACCGCCACTTCATGCAGGTCCTGCCCAAGATCTCCACCTGCAAGGTATCGGCAAGGATCAATGGCAGGGAGGTGGATGGTGTGATTGACACCGGAGCCAGCACCAGTGCTGTCACCCTGGATTGGCTGTGCCGCCTAAACCTGGACTCCCTGAACGACTCTTCAAAAACCTCCACATCTCCCAACACTCCACTCAAGGCCCCCTTGCAAGGTCTCCCATCCCTCCAACCAACTCATACAAACGTTACACATGACTTTCAGCAAGAACGAGATGACCGACAGGTTAGTGTACTAGTGTGTCCTAGTAGCTTCAGCTGCTGTCAGCATCTGTCACAATGCTTGCTGGCTAGGCCACGGCCCCCACTGTAAACCTAGATGGGCCCAGCACAGCCCAGCTCAACATCAGCACAGCACAGCACAGCACCGCAACACACAGCCCAGCACAACACCAGCACAGTATAGCACAGCACAACACAGCACGGCACACCAACAGCACAGCACATACCTCACACTCCAGCATGTCCATGTGCACCAGCTGCATCTGGTCACTCCAGGCGCTTGGGGCACCCTCAAGTCTCAAGGCTTGTGGATCTGAAGGTGTGTGTAGCCTGCAAGGGGAACACAGCAATGCGTTGAGGGTAATTTTCTCACCACCTTGATGCTTCAGCTGTCACAATGTCAGACCCTCTGATTGTCTTGCTGTTGCTGGCATCAACAAACTCCTCTGCCAGACTCCAGTGCTCTGGTACGTGCTCTGGCAGCCTCAGCACTTACGCAGGGTATGAAGAAAGTGACGACTCGGCTATGTGTGTAGTGCTGCTGCAGTGCAGCCCGCTTTTTTGCTGAGTGTTGTCAACACCGCAAAGTGCCGCAAATTACACTCACTCCTGACGTGCCGTAGGCCTCGCAGCTTTGTACCAGACCTCATCCGTAAAGTCCTGTGGCCGACGGACACCCGACACTGTGCCAGGCATTGTGAAGTAAGCTGCTCTGCTGCTCAGCAGTAGTTGAGGGGGTGCCTGGGGGTAACGTTTTTTTGAAGCTGATACACCGTGTTCGTCTGTGTCAGGGATGGAGTTGCTCCCCCCCGGGGGGCATGGTTTCAGGGGCTAAAGTGCTCCTTGCTCACCCCCCCTCCCAGCACTGTTTTGACTGCAGATCAGGCCAGACCAGGCCAGTTCCCAGTTGCTACCCCCACCTGAGCTGCCCAAAACTGTGCTTTCGCTCCTCGCTCCCCCCCGGTCAGACGAACAGGGTGTATCAGCTTCAAAAAAACGCTACCCTGGGACATGGAGTGCTGCCGGGGCTTTGAAGAGCAGCATAGCTGCAGTTTGTTGACTTCTAAAGCTTATGAAATCAAAAAAAGCCAGCGTACGTATGCCACCATGACGGTGGGGGCCTGCTCAAGTGCTCGAGTGAGTGGTGATCTGGTTGCAACCAATTGGTGGCACAATGCTCATTCAACCCAGCATTGACAGTAGCTTGCATGCCAGAGAAACACTGCAGGTGTGCACACACATACAAGGCGTCCTGTGTGTCCAGTGGTCAGCAGCCACGTACAGCAGTAACAGAACCGACAGTGCCAGTTGCCCTGGTCAGCACTGCCCCTCAGTCAGAGCAAGAGCCCCGGTTGGTGCAAGAAGCAGCAGCACCTGATTTCCCAGTACACTCTGCCCCTGCCACACACACAACTGCCTGTACCAGGTGTACGCTTTCCTTATTGAGGATTGTGCCAGCCGTTTTCATGCAGGGCAATACTGTCTACTTGCTCCACCTGCCGTCGATGCAGTCTCCGGTTATGCTGTCTATATTCATTAATCCCTGTGCTGACACACAGGAATCCACACAGCTCCTCAGTGTTCGACACCCCTGCAAGCAGGACACATCCTGCAAGCGTTTGCGCCAGCAGTCAGGCACCATGCTGCTGCGCAGCAGCTGGCATGATGACTGCCAACTGGGGCACTGGCATGAACGACCTGACCAGCAAGCTAGGTGGGCTGAACGGCAAGTTCACGGGCAGCAGTGACTGTGATATGTTTGAGTTCACGAGCTCTTGCAGGCAGCCGGCTGTGCTGTGGAATGCCAACCCTCGGCAGACCCCCTGCTCGGCTGGTGCAGACCATGCTAACATCCATCCCTGCAAACACTCCAGCACATAACATTGTGAAGCAGATCTGGTCTGCATGCAGTGACCGGCTGCAAGTAGAACTGAGGGGCTGCGCTATCGGTATCGCCACTACAATCCGACGCAGGAGGTGGTGGGGGCATGCTCATGTCCATTCCTGTCAACACCCCAACACCCCAGCACATGGCATTGTCAGGCAGGTCAGGTCTGCATGCAGTGACTGGCTGCACGTAGCTGAACGCGCGTCCTGTGTTTGCTGTACCACCTCTGTCAACCCACGCAGGAGGTGTTGGAGGCAGCACTAGGCTCCAACGCAGGCAGCCAGGCCCATCAGGACATGGTGCGCCGTGAGCCACAGCAGCAGCAGCAGCAGCAGCAGCAGCAGCAGCAGCAGCAGCAGCAGTTTGATGCACTGATCGAGGCTGCTGAGCTTCAGCAGCTGGCCACCAGCAGGGCACACATGCTGAAGGATTGTTGCAAGCCATGAGGGTCCTGTGCATCAGCCTCAAGCAAGCTTGCTTAAAGGTAAGTTTTATTGAATAAAGGGTGCTAGGGCTGCCAGCACGCGTGCACTGCCCAGACAACCCCAAGCCTGCTGCACCCCTGCGCAACCATCATGGATGATCATTGTGTACGGTGAGAAGGTGAACCCTCACCCTTAAGTTTTTCACTATGTGCTGGCACTTGTATACCTGCGGTCTGCCCAGGCCACCCTGCAGCAGGAGGCTGAGTGTTTTCAAACAGCTCAAGCAGGGTGCCAACAGCCTTGACACGTACGCTGAGCAGATCAAGTGTGCTGCCAGCAATCTCAAGCACCGAGACAGCGTTCAAAAAGCAGTACTGTGTGTCGCTGTTTGTGCAGGGCGTGACTGACAAAGAGTGCTCCAGGCACCTCCAGCAGCAGCTTAGCTCCCAAGCCTGGGGTACAGTGCACCTCGAGCAGATTGTGGAGCTGGCCACGCGGTGGGAGCGCCACCAGCAGCAGCACATGCAGGTGTCCACCGAGACATACAGCTGGCAGCGCGCATGCAGCGGGTCACCAAGGGTGGCAAGGCCCCCACCACCTCGTTCCTGCAGCAGCAGCAACCCCATGCTGGGCCTCTCACAGCTGAAATGGCAGGTCGCGCTGTTAGCCAAAGCCAAGTATGGTGCAGAGCGCGCAGACCATGCTGGGTCACAGGGGTCACAGCAACTCAGAGTGCAGGGAGAGGAAGAAGGCGCAGACTGTGCCTGCTGCTGCGCAGTACTCAGCCCCCGTCCCATGCCGGCAGCCAGCAGCAGCAGTACGGTGTTGCAGCCAGCAAGATGTGCGCTTGGCTCCTGATGAGCGCTATGGCTACAGGCCAGGGAGTGCAGATGCTTCCTGCCTGCTGCTGCCATGCAGACAGCAGGTGCAGGCCAGCAGGTGAGGTGGGCAAACCAGCAGCATGCAGCTGCTGCGCGCCACCCACTGCAGCAACAGCAGTTCCCACAGCCCCCCGGGCTTGCACAGCATGCCTGCTGCTGGGCCTCCAGTCAGTTGGTGCATGGTTTGGCCGACCATAGTAGCAGGGGCCGTTGCGGTGGCCGTCTTGGCAGCCGCAAATCTTACAGGTCTGTGGCTTCCAGGACGGCCAACGCAACGGCACCTGCTACTTTGATCGGCCGGACCAGGCACCAGCCGATCGAAGGCCCAGCAGCAGGGCTGGCCAGCAGCTGCTGCAGCACTACCTAAACCCTGAACCCTTAGGCCCAGCAGCAGGGCTGGCCAGCAGCTGCTGCAGCAGTACACGCGTTAGTGTGCCGTGTGGGGATGCCAAACACCATGTGTTGTACTACTGCACTCTTGCAGGCGGCCTGTGACCTGCTGCTAGCGTCCCGGGTAGCCAGCACGGCAGCTGCTTTATCGTGACGTTGTGGAGGCGTTGGAGCGCGCTAGTAGATAGTAGCCAAGTAACAGCGCCAGCCTGCAGCAGCGCAGCAGCGGGTGCGCCCAGGCCGGCAGGTGCTCCGGCAGTGTGGGACCAGCAGTAAAATGTGGTGCAGTGTGGGACCAGCAGTGGGAACCTGGCACAGCCTGCCGTGGACGTAGCCTGTAAGTCCTGCGGCTTTCAGGACGGCCACTGCCATGGCCCATGCTATTATGACAGGCCAGCCCAGGCACCAGCCGAGTGGAGACCCAGCAGCAGGGCTGGTCAGCAGCTGCTGGAGCACTACAGGCGGGCAGTGTGCGCGCGCTGGTAGGCCAGCCAAGGAGCTGCACCCGCCTACAGCAGCGCAGCAGCAGCGGGTGCGCCCAGGCCGGCAGGTGCTCTTGCAGCGTGCGACCAGCAGTAAACTTTGGTGCAGAGTGGGACCAGCAGTAGAATTTGGTGCAGTGTCAGACCAGCAGTGGGAACCTTTCCCAGAGGAGTGCGGTGCACAGCAGCATGCAGCAGGTGAGCTGCAGGGATGGTTCGCAAAGGGTGAGACAGAAGGGCCGCAAGCCTGGTATGCTGGGGGTGAAGCAGAGGAGCCAGAGAGCTGGTTTCCTCCTGCCAAGCTTACAGACGAGGTGATGCCAGCAGCTGTGGCGGGTAGGGGTAGATAGCCACACTTTCTGCCAGCAGACAACACGCAGCCGCGCATGAGGCAAGCTGCTGCTGACGCAACTGTGCCGCCCTCAACTGTTCCGCTGCAGTTGAACCTGACAGCCACTGTGCCGCCCTCAACTGTTCCGCTGCAGTTGAACCTGACAGCCACTGTGCCGCCCTCAACTGTTCCGCTGCAGTTGAACCTGACAGCCACTGTGCCGCCCTCAACTGTTCCGCTGCAGTTGAACCTGACAGCCACTGTGCCGCCCTCAACTGTTCCGCTGCAGTTGAACCTGACAGCCACTGTGCCGCCCTCAACTGTTCCGCTGCAGTTGAACCTGACAGCCACTGTGCCGCCCTCAACTGTTCCGCTGCAGTTGAACCTGACAGCCACTGTGCCGCCCTCAACTGTTCCGCTGCAGTTGAACCTGACAGCCACTGTGCCGCCCTCAACTGTTCCGCTGCAGTTGAACCTGACAGCCACTGTGCCGCCCTCAACTGTTCCGCTGCAGTTGAACCTGACAGCCACTGTGCCGCCCTCAACTGTTCCGCTGCAGTTGAACCTGACAGCCACTGTGCCGCCCTCAACTGTTCCGCTGCAGTTGAACCTGACAGCCAAGCTGACGGTCAGCTTGGACCCGCAGAGACTCTTCAGCTATCTGTACGGTCAGCCAGGCAGTCCGGAGGCAGCAGCCACCCTGGCGGCCACAGAGCCCCCAACTCCCCCAGCAGCAGCGCTGCAGCAGCAGCCTGCGCCTGCGCTCGACTGAGCGCTGTGTGTTGGAGCGTCTGGGATCCAACCTCTCAGACGCAGCGGCCACCCTCGAGACCACAGAGCCTCCAACACCCCAGCAGTGCTGCAGCAGCAGCATGTGCTTGGGCGCTGTGCTTCAGTTTAGGGGGCTTAGGCTTTAGGAGGTAAACCCTAAACCCTAAAGTTTAGTGGGCGCTGTGTGTTGGAGCAGCTGGGCCCCATGTTCCAGCAGCAGATCCGAAAAAGGTGCAGGTGCCAGCAGTGCTGGCGCAGCATGCAGAGAACATGCAGGTGCAGCACGTGCACCTCTTCAGCAGCACTGAGCCCAGCAGCGGTGGCACGATGCAGGGGGGCTGCACCTGCAGACCCGTACTGCTGCAGTCATTACTATGACCCTCGCTGCTGCTGATGCTGCTGATGCTGCTGTATGCCGGCCCTAAACCCTAAACCCAGGGGCCCCAAGGGCTTCGAGCGGCACGCTCAGCCGCCAAGGGTAGCTTCAGATTCGGGCTGCGTGCCCGGCATCATCTCAGCATCACTGATCAAGAGGACAGCAGGGCTGCGCGTGAGGGAGATGCTTTCAAAGGTGAGGGCCATAGACGTCACAGGATCAGCAAGATTTTACGGGTGCACATGTACTACTACTGTCCCTCTTTTTGTTACATGGTTCAGGCTGTACTACATGTCATAGTTGCTGGTGAGTGGAACCACAGACCCTGAGACCTCGTCAAGTAGGTCCTTGCCAATGACCATGTCATACCACGACATGGTGATCGGCAGGGATCTACTGGACAAGGTCTCAGGGTGGTGCCACTCAACAACAACTTCTGCTACATGCCACGCCTGCAGCAGAGTGACCCCCGGACCTGCACCATGCCTGTGCTGGGTGGCAGGGCAGCCGCACCCTCCTGCAACTCGAGAAAACCCCCACACCCCTTCCTCCTGATCCCCGGGGGGGGGGGGGGCTTTGGGGTTTGGAGGGAGGTGGTGGTGGAGGGGTGGTGGTGGCGGCGGCAGGGGGGGGGGGGGTGAGAGGGATGCTCATCTTCATAACTGGGATGGCAGCCATGGTGCGCTGGCAATGGCAGTGCTGTCAAGATACAGCCAGCTGCACTGGCTGACGCACTAGCATACCTGCCTGCTTGTGCTGGCGATGTCACAGGAGGCGAGCCAGAAGCAGCAGCAGAGCCTGCCGCAGCAGCAGCAGGCACACAGCCATGCCTCTCAACAGAAGATGCAGCCACGCAGACAGACGGCAAGCCTGTCAGCAAACGCAAACAGCGGTTGAGCCGCCTAGCGGCAGCAGCAGAGACGGGGGTAGTGATAGCAGCAGACTGCGGGCCCAGTCGACAGTTGGGGCTTGGGGGGTAGGCAGCACAGCAGCAGCAGCCCTGCTGTGGCTCATCCTCTGGCCCCTCTGGTGCTGACATGTTTTCCAGACATGCTGGAGCGTACTTGGCTCTCCCTAAAAGGTGCAGCGCTGCAGTCAGCCCCCGCGCAAAGGCACAACTTACTGGCGGCTTGGCAGAGGTCATCGCTCAACAGCAGGTGAGACTATCTACTTGCAGCCTAATGCAAAAAGCAGCGGGAGAAAGCCGCGCTCCGTTGTCATACTGCCGCCAACCACCACTTGGAGCATCCAAGCTGGTAGCAACTGCTGCTAGCATCAGCAGAAACAACAGCGTCGTAGCTGTCCATGCTGATGCCACAAAGTAGCGACTGCTGCTAGCATCAGCAGAAACAACAGCGTCGTAGCTGTCCATGCTGATGCCACAAAGTAGCGACTGCTGCTAGCATCAGCAGAAACAACAGCGTCGTAGCTGTCCATGCTGATGCCACAAAGTAGCGACTGCTGCTAGCATCAGCAGAGACAACAGCAGCGTAGCTTTCCATGCTGACGCTACAAAGACAGCTACGACGCTGTTGGTTCTGCTGGTGCTAGCAGCAGTTGCTACCAGTAGTACACAGGCCATGTCTAGACATTTCAGGCAGTGACGCCTGTCAGCACAAGCCTGACACACGCACAGCCACTCATGCCACACATGCCTTCCTCTGTGACGCACCTGCTGACTGCAGGCCTCACAAAACACCTGGGCGGCACTGGCAAAGTGAATGTTTTCGTGGCAACTTAGACCTGATGAGCCTTGTGAAAGACGACACTAGTCGTCTGTATGTTTTTACACAACACACGAACACTACATGCCTGCTGTCTGGGTCGCTGGAATCCTGTCTGTTCTACCACCGCTGATGCTCAGGCCAGCAAGCCACCCCCCATCGAAGCATACTGCCCAGACGGTGAGTCGGAAGGAAAGCATGTTGGTGATCGGTGGGAAGTAGACCCCGCGCATTTGTCATCATCATCATCATGGGGGCCAGACCTCTTCCCAACAGCAGCAGAGGTCCCATGTCTACCCTGGCAGCTCATTCAAGCTGTTGGCAATTGAGATCCCAGTCATCTACACACTTTGAATCACTACTGCTTGCTGCTGCTGCTGCTGCTGCTGCTGCACGGTGGCTGGTAGCCCTTGCCGGGAATGGCGACTGGCTGGATGAAGACGGCAAAGAGCAGGACTCCTGCTCTGGGAGGCGGGCAGCAGTCCTGCGAGGGGCAGCAGCTGGCGACAAGACAAATGCAGCAGCAGCCCCCCGCCCCTTCCCAACACCCACAGGTGGTACAGATGCGCGCCATTTACCCCGTGGGAGGTGTGGCAGCAGCGGCGGCTGGAAGAGACGGCCGAGGCATGGTCGCAGCAGCAGCAGCCTGAGCCTGCTGAGCAGGGTGCTGATGTTGAGGGGAGTATGGCAGCAGCAGCAGCAGCAGCAGCAGCAGCAGCTGGGGAAGGTGGTTGGATGAGACTGTGGTGGTCTCAGCTGCTGCAACTCAAACAAGTGACACCATGCCAGTACAAGTCAATGCCCACTGGAGGTTTCACATCCCACTCGTACAATGTGCAACAGCCGTGATGCCGCATCACGTGACAGTGACAGCAAAGGGTGGGGCTTTGGGTGGGTGTTTCGTGCTGGTCGTCCTGTTTAACAATGTGCATTGAGGCAGGAAGATCACCACAGCACTGTTCCATTTCAGCTAACTCGCCCCCCTCCCCTCCCACCCAGCAGTCACAGCCCCCCCCCCCCCCCCCCCCCCAGCAGGATTGCCTTGGGCCCCACCCCCTGAGGCCCTTTTGTGCAAAGATTCGGATGCCCCACGGGGTGGGGCGTCTGATTCTTGCCAAGAATCCACAGTGAGGAATGCCTTCCCCCCCTTGCTACAAAGACTCCCTGTGTCAGTTACAAGTAAAATCTACCCTTACGACACCTCACTGCACCCACAGAGTCAGCCCCATACCAGGCCAAGCTGAAGGATCCATACCAAAATAGGGGAGGGGCACCCCCATATGCTTTGTGGAGGTTCCCATCAAGAAAGGGCCACAGCTGAGCTCTTGCAAGAGGCTTTGAAGCTAGGAGAAGGTCAAAGCTATGATTGAGCACAGGATTGTCCCATTCCCAGTGACTGGCTGGCATCATGGGCGCTTGATCTTCATAGCTACAGATGTAACTTATGTTTCTCTTGATTCACAGAGCATACTATGAGAGGGACAGGAGTCCAAGGCCCTCCTGCTGTTGAACAAGTTGTTGTTGTAATAGGCAGAGACATTACTAACACATTGGCTCTTCCGTGCATTCCTAGCAGGAGCAAGTTGTAGGTAGCAGCCGGGAGACATTGACTACATGATGCGCTTTGCGTATGCGCGCTTGCAAGGGGTGGTGCCTGGCAATGGCAGCAATGGCAGGGTGGTCCGCACCACGTAAAACTCACGACAATACACTGAAAGTGACGCTGAACGATGCATGTGATTGGTTGTGGGACTCTGCTGCTCCTCTAGAGGCCTTTCCGTACGTCTTCTAGTGTATTTCCGTACGTAACGCGGGTTTGAACAAGCTCAGCCAGAACAAAGTCGTGGGTGTTGCACTGACGAGCTCATCTCTAGTTGCTGCAGTTAACCAAGGCAAAGAATCACCATGGTCTGTCGCGGGCTGCTCCTGTTCTCAGGCTTGCTGTTTCTGTCGCTGACAGTATGTGCACAAGGCAAGGCTTTTGCAGTCAGCGAAACTCATGCAGTCTTATGCGGATGAGCCAGCACCTATCCCCGCAGAGCCAGCATCCTACGGATACGACACAACAGAGCTGTCCTTTGAAGAAACGGCAATCTGTCCCTATGACTATGACGATGAAGTCGTTCAAGGCAATGAAGTCTTTCCAGCAGATATCGAAGATTACTATTTTACGTAAGTAGCACCTGGGTTGCTGCTGTACAGCCTGTGGCAGCTATGAACGGTTGGCTTGCTGTTTTGCTGAACTTGTGGAAAGGGCAGCATGGCGTTGCAACCCACCTGCGTCTAAGATTATGATTTGAAATATGAGCTAGTGATCGTGTGCATGCTTAGCTTGCAGCGCTTTTTGCGTCAGCTTTGCCAACCCAGCCTTCAAGACAACCGCCACCCACAGGACAGTTGAGCCATTTGAAAAAAGCAATCAGCGCTCTGTGTTGAACCAATGGCTGTGTCCATGTGAGGTGTGTTATGCCTGGCAACAGGTTGCTGACAATGCTGCCACCCCCCCCCCCTTAATGCGCATGCCTTCCACAGGTCTGAGTTTGAGTGCAAGTCCAAGAAGCATGGCGGTTACAGCAACTACGGCACTCACTCCATCTTGGGACACTCCACACCAGCAGGATTCTGTGTCGTCAACAAGCAAAACTATAACAAAACTATAACAGAATCTTTGCCACTCCCAACCGGCCCCGCTGGACAAAAATTCGGCTTCAAACTGGACGCCTTCTGGTGCGTATTGCTTATGGCCAAGTGTTTTGCCTGAGGGTGTCAGTGCTGCAGACACACAGGCACACACGCATGTTCTGCCGGTAGCATTTACTGTTGCTATGTCTTGAAAAGCTAGGGTGGTGCAACAGTGCCAGAGTGAGCGTGAGTTGGCATGCCAATCATTTGTGGCATACACGTGTGAATAATATGGGCCACTGGGCGCACACATCCCCCCCCCCCCCCCACACACACACACACTCACACTCCTGTGTCATCTGCTTTCTCGTTCTTTGGTGCTGCCTGTCGCAGCATGCTGCAAGAGACAGGCAACAGTCATGACTGCAACCTGGAGGCATTCCAAGGGGCTGTGCTGGACATTTCCGGTGTTGTGGTCGCCAACGATCGCATCATCATCGACAGGGATCCCAGGCAATATCCCGCCTTGGTGTGCGCCGGCGAAACTGTGAACGGCCTCAGAAGGGGCGACTTCAGCGGAAGGACCCCAGGCAACAGCACCGAAACTAGGGAGGACCGCAGGCTCAGGAGGGAGGCAAGGCGCAAAGGCGGAAGGAGGGGCGCCAAGCGCCTAGGTCGTCGCCAGAAGACCGGCCAGACCTCACCGGCCACCGGCACCGAGCCTCCCCATCAGGAGGCCTCCGTGATGGGTGCGACCACACCCCAAGGGTACGGCTACAATGAGGACAACCGCCCCTACAACAACCAAGAGTCTGCCACCCCCCAGACATACTACCGAGGTCCCGGCTTTATCTACACGGGCGTGGTGTACGCTTCCGATCCCAACGGGAAGGGCCTGATTGGTTCTGGGACCTTTGAGTATGTCCGCCCCGTCTTTGTCCCCGCCGACACCAACGACGCTGATATGCTGGAAAACTATGACTTTGAGATCCTCACCTCCGCACAGGGTAAGGTGTACACTCCTTTCCAGTACAATTTCAAGCTGACTCAGGGCGGTCTTGTCAACCAGCAGGCCTACAACAGTGCTCCCTACAGCAACAGGCGCAAGGCTTGAACAGCGGACGCATTGCCTGATGCGTTTGCAGCAGCGCTTGCACTTGCTGCTCCAGAACGCTGGGTGTTTCTTGTGGCTCTTGTTGTCAGTGCAAGGCGATGTGAGTCCTGCATATTTTACCGCTGTTGTTGAGGTGTTTGAATCACGACCGGTGCATGCCCAGCTGTAAGCAGGGTGTTATTGCTGCAGCCTGCAGGAAAGTTGTCCTGGCTATCCGGCTGCTGTAAGAGCAGCAGTGCCAATGAAAGGCACTAGCAGTAACTCTTGTTCAGGGGATTGGGGCAAGCTGATTGATATGCAGTTGCCTTGCTGGTGGCATGCTTGGTTGTTTAGTGCGACTGACGTAATTCTTATTGTGTGCTGCACTGAAAAGTGTGCATGCACTGGAATCTTGTGTACTACACACGCCAAGTCAGTGGTCAGAGTGTAGCAGATATTGCCGGGTCAGGGCTGTGTGTGCATTCGGTCGTGTGTGTGTGTGTGGCGCTGTGCATGCTGGTGTTTGTGAGGCAGATGGACAGCAGGAACGGGGCTGCATGCATGGGGCATGCCTGGTGCAAAGCACACTCGCACCGGCAAGCTGCCTCACTGGTGGCTTGCAGCACTACTGCACCGGTAGTTACCTTTTATGAAAGAGTAACCCCCTACAGTTGGTAAGTGTGAGTACCGCTGAGCCAACATGGTGGTTTACCACTAAGTAGTCCGCAACTGCAGCTGAGAAGCTGTTGCCACAAGGTGTGGCTGGAAAGCACAGGTTGTGTTGTACGCGGTGGCAGTAAGGAAAGGTCA
The DNA here is from genome assembly GCA_007449985.2 of Desmodesmus armatus. Taxonomy (NCBI): domain Eukaryota; kingdom Viridiplantae; phylum Chlorophyta; class Chlorophyceae; order Sphaeropleales; family Scenedesmaceae; genus Desmodesmus; species Desmodesmus armatus. Next base: position 50,156 of record VIIQ02000193.1, read on the forward strand.
GACAATGCATGCTTTGATTCGGCTGCATCTCATTGGCAGCAGGGGTCTGACCCCTTAGTAGGGTAGCACATGAGCGTGCGCTTCGTATCGGCGCTGCATGCTCGCGTTTTGAGCAGTATTACTGTGTTGGACTTAGGGTTTAGGACACTGCTACAGCTCGCAGCCCTGGCAGTTTGTTGCTGCATAGCCTCGTGTCTCTGGAGCGGCAATCTGGCGCATGTATTGCTTTTGTTGTGGGTACGGTATGCTGCCTTTTCAAGGCCTAGTAAGGGTTGAGCAGTGTTGTTGTTGTCATTGTGAGGCAGCATGCGGCATGCAGTGTGTGATGGCAGATGCAAGCTGCTAGTTGTGCATGTTCTGGTACCAGTTATGGCGACGTGTGTTTAACGCATGTTGCCTGTTGGCAGGCTGAGCCTGCTCTAGTTAGGTCTGGGTGTGGTGGGGTTGTCTGTCACCCGATGTTGCTGTGTGGCAGGCATTGCCTGGCCAGGAATCTTGAAGCAGAAGTACCTGGCACAACAGCGCTAACACTGGTGTAACATTATCTTTAGAAATGCACAGCGAAGCCTGATAAACCAAGTTGGATTGCATGTTCATGCAGTTATCACTTCCCACCAAAACAAGAGCACCCACTCAGTAGGCCCTACTGGCAGGTGCACATGCAGGGGCCCGTGGCATTGCACTGGCAGTATTATTACATTACAATTAATTAATTAATTAATTAGTATTATTTCATCACTGCACTGGCAGTATGTTTCACTGTCTCAGGACAGCACTGGACTGCAAAATCACAGTCGCACCAGCCTTCAGGAGACAGTTGTCCTTGATGCACTCTCAAACACCAAGTTGGCATGCGCAGCAGCAGACACAACAGCTTCAGCCTCTGCGATCTTACTACAACACAGCAGCAGCACTCACGCCGCCCAGCCTGCTTGAGCAGATACCTTTGACATGCCTCTAGATTTTCTCACATCTGCCTGTACGGTAGGCCTCAACCAGGGAAAGCATTATCATAGTACTACTTCTTTTCTTTGGCAGACATGGCAGCTTCAGCCTCTGCGATTTTACTACAACATAGTAGGAATAGGAGGCCCATAAGTGCCCAGCCTGGGCAGTGCTCTCTCAGTCTCTGCTCTGACCTGCAGTCGTACCTGAAGAGACACTGTCTCTCTGGCAGCTAGCGTGCTCGCTGTCAGTGACCAGCCAAAGTAAGCAGTAAACCAACTTGGCGCTGAGCGCTGCTGCTAGCAGCCTGCCTCGGTCAGTGTCAGCAGCAGCAACGCCCTTGCCCTGCAGGGCTGTGACTGCTACTGACTGTAAGAGATAGTAGTAAGAGATAGTAGCTGCTTGTGTCAATTCTGTTATCCAGTAGGGTAGGATGCGAGCCCTAGGGTGTGCGCACTGTGCAGCATCCGCATGCTATGGTTGTAGTCGGCTGCGACATCTCCTCTTCCAACCCTTTACAGACAAAGCGCTTGCTGCAACCTTCTTGGCAAGGGCTTTGTCATAATAACAAATGATGAGACGATCTTATGATATCAGCAGCTGCTTGCTTGGCTTATATTGGTGGCAGAATCCCTAACAGCAGACGTGCATTCAGATCTGCAGCATCTGCTGTGTGATCACCACACTGATGCACTGCGCAGTACACACTAGTAGTGTGCTAGCACAGCGCTGCTGTAACGCTGTGCGCTGTAAATGTAAGTAACGCTGTACTACTTTACTTTGAGGTGTCATCAACAGTTCTTGAACTCCAGCAATTGGCTTTCACAGACCCCCGAAACCATGAAAGGCACGCCTGGTACCTTCATACTGCAGCTGCTCTACCTGTTGCAAGTACTGCTGAGTGTGTGTACTGCTGAGTACATGTACTAGTACTGAGTACATGTACTAGTACTGCACAGTACTGTGTTGCCCCTGGTTGGCAAATGCTGGGCAGAGGCAGCACAGTTGCATATTGGCTGGCGAGCCATATGCTCACATTTGGAAATCAAAAGGCCGACTGAATGCACACGTTGGAGAGCAAAGTATGATGGTCCCCATTCTAGGAGTGTTTTGTAATGAGTGTAAACATTATGTGGGTGACAACATCAGACACCCGCCCAAAACGCACCATTTGGCTGTAGTTGCAACCCGTCACCCATTGCTTGCATCCTTGCAGCCATCCGATGGCTTATGAGAAGTCTCCGTACAGATGTACACAGAAACATCGTGACAATCCTGTCGGACAACAAAGACCAGCGCGGCTAATAAGACAGCAAGACCTGGAACGATTTGCTCAAACCCATCTGTCTCTAAGCGTGTTAGCATCATCAAGCATGTCGAGGCTGCTGCTATTTTCAGGTGTCCTCTTCCTGTCGCTGACAGTATGCGTGCAAGGAAAAAACACCGACGTGTTGCAGTCGTTCCTGCATCGTGAGCCAGCATCTGTCCCTGTGGAGCCAGCATATGCAGACGAAGAGATGGTGCAGCTGTGCTTTGAGGAATCGGCGCTGTGCCCAGAGTTTGCTTTTGAGGATTTCGTCTTTGACGACAACTTTGTGTGAGTTTCATTTGGTTCTGCTGTTCAGGCAGTCAGCATACCGTTTCTTACGGCAGCGCACGTTTCGACTTCTCTGCTCAGTTCACTGGAAGGAGCAGCAATTGCAAGGGTTAATCTTCACTGACCCATATTGCTGTCAAAAGCTGTCAACCCTTGAAACTGTTCTTAACTAGTAGCAGAAGGGGTTTGGTGTGACAGGAGCAGCAGGCATGCATGCACATACAGTACGTGTGGTAATGGTGCTGGCCAGCTCTGCAGATAACGAGTTATGGCGCGCTGTCAAGCTATGATACCAGGGTGCCCTTGCTGTATTTTGCTTCAGTCAATCAGAAAACACATATTGCTCTTATCACATGCTGTCTGAACCTCTGTTTTTCACTGCCCCTCTCTGTCCTGCCTATCTCCCCCCCCCCCCCCCCCCAAATGCAGGTCTGATTTCGCTGCCCTGTAAAAGATGATGGCAAGCATCGTGAATTCCTGGCCGAGCAGTCCCAAGCCGTGGGATTCTGCACCATGAGGAACCCATCAGTCCCCTTGCCATTCCCCTTCACCATCCTCACAGACCTTATCGAGCCGCTCGACGTGTTTGCCCAGGGGCTCCCTATGCCATCCTCCAGCACTGGCAAGAAGTTCAACTTCAAGTTCGAGGGTGCATGGTAAGCTCACCACTTCCGACACTTGACATGAAAAAATGTGTGGCATGCTGTTATCACTAATTACAATTACAGCACCCTGTTAAAACAGCGTGCAGCTCTGCCTGAAACTCTGCAGCCTGAGAGGGTCTCAGACATTCAGTGTCAGAATGAGTGTGGCAGCTTGAAATTGTATTTGAAACGGCCAGAGTGGCGGTCACCACCCACTAACACCGCCCTGTTGCCCCCCCCCCCCCCCACCCCCACAGTGTACTCAAGAGCGGTGATCACGACTGCGACATGGGAGGCCTGGAGGGCACAGTGCTGGACGTCTCGGGACTCACAGTCATGGCTCAGGTGTGTCTAAGGTTTAGGGTTTAGGGTTAGGGTTTAGGGTTGCGGGACTCACAGTCACGGCTCAGGTGTGTCAAAACCAAATCAAAGTTGCACCTGCAGCTATGAAGCTCAAGAGCTCATGCCAGCCATTCACTGCTATCCCTGGGGCGTGAGTGGAGCTGCGAGTGCCATTGCCTTCGAGCATGCATGTGATGAGCCCTCCTCAGGCAGGCTGCCGCGAATGCCATTGCCTGAGTCTTCGAGCATGCACTGCATCCGTGATGAGCAGTCCTCAACTGGCGTGAAGCTAATGCGAGAGATCCTGTGATGTTACAGTACCGTACTTGAAGGGGGTGTACTCAGTGATATCTTTCTTTCTTTTTCCTTTCACAGGACGTCATCATCGACAGGGACCCCAGGACCCTGCCCGCCCTTCGGTGCGCGGGCCAGAGTGCGGGCGAATACAACCTTGGGCTCCTCGAAACTCTCCTAGACGGGCTCCGTAAGGGTGCTGGTGCAGACAACCGGGCATCCAACTCCTCTTCCTCCGAAGAGGACCTCCAAGCCATCCCCCGCAAGTGGCTCGACCTCATGCGCGAGCGCAGCGCAGCCCGCCGGAGCAACAGAATGAAGAAGACCGCTAGCCCTAGCGCCACCGCTGCTGCGAAGAACGGAGCTCGCCACGGCTCCCACGGCGCACGTCACAACGGCGACAGCATGGCCACCCCTCGCACCTACTACAAGGGCCCTGCCAAGATCTTCTCTGGAATGGCATATGCCAACGATCCAAACGGCAAGGGCGTCATCGCTGCTGGGACCTTCCAGTATGTTCGTCCAGAGTACATACCGGCAGACGAGTTTCTGGAAGAGTTTGGTTTCGAGATCATCACCTCGCTGCCTGAGCACGAGCATGTGTACACCCCCTTCCAGTACAAGTTCAGGCTGAAGCCCAGCGAGAAGAAAGAGGAGGCGTACCAAGGCTACAGCGGCCAGCTCGGCCAGTGATCATCACGGCGTGAAGTTCAGGCTGAAGCCCCGCACCAGCCGCTTGCGGCAAGCGTGGAGTTCTGGCTGAAGCCCAGAGACAAGAAGGAGGAGGAGTACCAAGGCTACAGCGCACAGCTCGACCAGTGATGCGTGAGACGCGTGGTTCGACCTGGGGGTTACAAGGGTGTGTTGAACACGCTAATAGTGTTTTGAGCACAGCCAGCCGTGGTTTGTGGGTAGTTTGTAGGTGGTTGTCGTGTGGTGTGCTGCCAATGCCTGCGGGGAAGGCTGCTGCTGCTGCTGCTGCTGCTGCTGCTGTTGACTCGCACTGGCCGCTTGCATCATGCTCAGCCTCGGAGCGGCCAGTCCTGAGTCATTCCATTACACGTAGTGCGCACACATGACTGTTTTGTCAACACTGCCGCCCAGCTTCTTTTCAATGGCTTTGCTTTTGTAGGTGTAGGTGTTGGTGACAGCAGTACTTGCTGAATTGTCAACATGACGGCTACCAGGGTGCTACTGGGATTGTTTATGTCTGCTGGATATTGCGTTGTGACAGTACTGGTGTAGGTGTGCTAGCTAGGAGCGGCAGTGTGGTTGACATGATGGGTACACTGTCTGGCACAAAGCGCCATTTTGTTTGGCGTGCGCCCGCACGACAGGTGTTCCCTGTCTTGATTTGACCTGGCAGAAGGCAGGGCATGTGAGCTTTTATCCACCCTGACGGGAAGTGCTGATCCACGGCAAGTGTTGTGCGTATTATATGTTTGCGTGCGTCGTTTTGGCACTTGCACGCATGCGCACTGTCTGGTTTTGAGTCCGCAGCAGCACACAGAGACACAGCATCCTTATGGCTGCGTGTCTGTCTGGTCGGGCGGGATCTTCTCTGCTCTGTACCTGTCGCGGCGTGTGGTCCGCACCGTATCGTTTTTTAGCGGTATTGTGTCAGACACGAATGGTGCTCTGCGCCTGCACCACAGCAGGTCACGCTTTTGCAAAGTCACTGAGCGATTTCTACGCGAGCACTGTTTGGCTAACACTGTCGCCAAGCTGGCAATTGTCACAGCTGCACTGCAGTCAGGGCCGCCTCGGCCAGTGCCACTTCTGAGAAGTGTCTCCCATAGGCAGTCACTGTCGTGTTTGTTTGGCTGGCATGAATGCCGGCCCCTCCCATTCTACTGCTCGAAATGGTTCATTGCACTCACATGCATGTCAGTGTGTGTTGTTCATCAGCAATGCCAACAGGCTAAGCACTGCCGTATTTCGCTTGTGTTGTCCAGTGATGCGTGCATTTTGGATCTTGTCTCAGCAGGGTAGCAGGGTAGATTTTGCGGCAGTAACTGGTAGCAGGGTAGATTCTCTGCAGTAAGTGTCGAATGCATCGCCAGCAGTATCAGAAGTGCTTCTTTCCGCTAGTAGTGCCGCAATGTTGCTGGTGGCGTGTGGTATCGTCTACAGTGCCGTAAGTGCTCTGCTGCCGACGTCCCCTGTTGTGTCAACACCCATCCTTCTATGCGTGTGTGCTGGCGTCGTCGAATGCTGCAGCACTGCCATGCTGTGCTCTGCTGTGCTGTCGGAGATTACTGCTAGCACTGCAATGTGCACTGCCAGTACTCATGAGTGCCTGCACCGCAATGTGCTAGGCATGTATCCTGGAAGTGTGTCGGTCATACAATACGCACAAACAGCAGCTGTGCCGAAGCTGTATTGCTGCTGGGCCCTATGATCGGTTTGCTGCGTATCCTTACGTGGCTGCTTGTCCAATGCATGTGATAGTTCTTCTCCTGCCAGTGTACAAGGGCTCGCTCGCCAGTCAACTGGCTACCTTTGCATGTGGTGTGTGGGAATGTGTGTGTGTGTGTGTGGGGGGGGGGGGGGCGTGGACGTGCTGTAAGGCCAGATTGTTGTGGCGTCGTGTGTGGGAGGTGTGTGGACAGTGTGGACCGTCGTGGCATGACATGGGGGTGCTTGTGATGGCCCAAGGGCATGCATACAGCTCTATGCCTGTCACGCCATATGTCTTGCTCGGTGAATTCGCGCATGGGTGAGTCTAGGAGGTTTGAGTAGGTGCCTTGTACGGCGTGGCTTGTTGAAGATGTGTGCTTCAAGCTCTTATGCATGACAGCCGCCACTCCTTGAAGGCGGTGATTAGTGGTAACAGCAGTACTGGTATAACATGAGTATGGTCCACAACTTGCAGTGACGGCAGCATGACACACGTAGCACAGCGCACACATCAATGCAACCAAACAGCAGGACAGCTCTGCTTTTCACCATATGTGCTGCAGCTGGGGTAAAAACAGGCTTGCTGCTGTTAAAGCCAAAGGCGGCAGCATCTCAAAATGCACACAACATCCTGCTCAGTAGTCGGATGAGAACAGTACATTACACAACATGCCAAGCCGTATTCTGCAACTGAATTGTACTGTCTCAGCACACCACTTCTGTCTCACATGCCATGAACAACAGCCAACCAACCACTCCGACCCCAAACACTGAGTTATGCCATGCGGCATGTGCCGTGCCGTTGCACGGTGCAACAAAATGCAGGCTGGGCAGGCAGCATCATGAACGCTGTATGCCTGTGCAGGTGCAGCTTTTGCTGATCATAGGACTCATTGTAACCAAACAAGGTCACCAAACAAGGTGGAAAAACCATCGGGGGGGGGGGGGTGAGCGCTACCCCAATAACGCTCACCCCCCCCCCCCCCCACCTTTTTGGGTTATAAAACCACACCAATAACACAACAACATCCAAAATGACGGTCAGGTGCAACTGCACCAGTGTCGACAAGACAATCCACAGCCGAACGGATACGATGGTAGATATCCCTCCAGCAACAACAACAAACTTGTCAACTCGCACTGCCACAAACAAATCTGCGACAATGCCCACTCGGTATGGCCTACCGCCCGACCGCCCGACCGACCGACCGACGACCGACCACACCCAAGCCCGCACCACTGCTGATTCTGTCGAAGTTGCTCCCGCTTCACTTTTTGTACACGTTGCCGCCTCACTTCTTGTACACTTTGCCCAACCACGCCAACAATGCCTCGTTTGCTTCCTCCGGCGTATCGTCATGTGGGCAGTGGCCTGACTGCAGCCGCACACGATCAGCCTCAGGGTACAGCTGCTGAATACGGTCAGCCTGCACATGTACACGGCAAACAGATAGGGCTTAGGGTTGGGGCGCAGGTTTACTAAGTTCATAGCCTGACTGCAGCCGCACACAATCAGCCTCTGGGTACAGCTGCTGGATGCGGTCAGCCTGCACATGTACAGGACAGGGCAAGGGGGTTTTGACATGGCAGGGCAGGGCAGGGGGTTTAGGGTTCACCCTATTCATGGCCTGACTGCAGCCGCACATGATCAGCCTCGGGGTACAGCTGCTGAATGCGATCGGCCTGCACATGTACACGGCAAACACATGGGGTTTAGGTTAGGGTTGTCGGTTTAGGGTTTACCCTGTTCATTCAGACTGCAGCCGCACACAATCAGCTGCTGGGTACAGTTGCTGAATCTGCCTGTACACGGCAGAAAGATAGGTAATGTGTTGGCAGATCCACCAACTTCAAGATGCCCCCAAACGGTCACCCTCCCATTCACCCCCCAGTGCGAGCCACCTGCATCCATTGCTACTGGGCCGTGAATACAGTAACCCCTTTGCTGCTGCAGTTGTTCGCCGCAAAGTGCACTTCGCAAACCGCTTGCTGCGCATCCACCTGCACAGACTAGCTGCCTTTCTGCCCACAGCAAAAACTAATGCCCCATCAAGCATGGGGCTTTGCCCACAAAACAAAAACATACCATACCAGAGTGTGAGGTTATGAGCTTACCCTTTTTGGTGTGATCCACGGATCCAAGTCACCCCACAGCAGCAGCAGCGGCAGCTTTGACCCCCGCATCTGCTTCAGCAGCGTATTGACAGAGGCTGAGGGCTGCCTGTTGCTGCTGTTGATGCGGAAGAACACCTCAGCAGCTGAGGGGTCACTGGCAGGCACCACAATGCTGTCGACCAAGTCCTCGTCAATAGTGTCTGCAGCAGCAGCAGCAGCAGCAGCAGCAGCAGAGGTGAGCAACAGCTGAGTGTAAGCGAGCAGCAGCTGAGGGGTCACTGGCAGGAACCACAATGCTGTTGACTAGATCCTCGTCAATAGTGTCTGCAGCAGCAGCAGCAGCAGCAGCAGCAGCAGCAGCAGTGTTGATGCGGAAGAACACCTCAGCAGCTGAGGGGTCACTGGCAGGCACCACGATGCTGTCGACTAAGTCCTCATCGATGGTGTCTGCAGCAGCAGCAGCAGCAGCAGCAGCAGCAGCAGCAGCAGCAGCAGCAGAGGGTTTTCTTGAAGTGAGCAACAGCTGAGTTAAGGAAGCAGCAGCTGAGGGGTCACTGGCTGGTACCACAATACTGTCAACGAGATCCTCGTCAATAGTGTCTGCAGCAGCAGTAGCAGCAGCAGCAGCAGCAGCAGCAGCAGCAGCAGTGGTTGTTGTGGTAGTTCTCAGCTTTCCGCTCATGCAAGTCTGCAGCAGCAGCAGCAGCAGCAGCAGCCAAGCAGTTGCCAGCTGGCAGCACAGTGCTGGCCACTCAACCATTGGCTCAAAGCTACAGCGGTGGCAGCAGCGGCCGCCACCAGCATTACCACCACCACCAGCAGCAGCAGCAGCAGCAGCAGCAGCAGCAGCAGCAGCAGCCAAGAGCTCACCATTGGATGAGTAGACCATCTGTAGCACCTCCTTGATCCTCTCAGGCTGCTTGGCGCGCTGGAAGGCAAAGTACAGCACCACTCGCTTGGCCAGATTAGTCATGCTGTCCTGGATGCCGGCATACCAGGGCACAGGGAGGGGCTCTGCCAGCTCGGGGCTGTCACTGTCTTGCAGGGGACCAGCTGAGTTGAGCAGCGCAACACCCCTGCAGCAGCAGCAGCAGCAGCAGCAGCAGCAGCAGCAGCAGCAGCAGCAGCAGCAATTGAGCAGCGCCACCCCTGCAACGGAATGGTGATGCAATGTGGTTTTGGGGGGTGGGGGTGGGGGTGGGGGTGAGGAGTCAGCATACCAGGGCACAGGGAGGGGCTCTGCCAGCTCGGGGCTGTCGGTGTCTTGCAGGGGACCAGCTGAGTTGAGCAGCGCAACACCCCTGCAGCAGCAGCAGCAGCAGCAGCAGCAGCAGCAGCAGCAGCAGCAGCAATTGAGCAGCACCACCCCTGCAACGGAATGGTGATGCAATGTGGTTTTGGGGGTGGGGGTGGGGGTGAGGAGTCAGCATACCAGGGCACAGGGAGGGGCTCTGCCAGCTCGGGGCTGTCGGTGTCTTGCAGGGGACCAGCTGAGTTGAGCAGCGCAACACCCCTGCAGCAGCAGCAGCAGCAGCAGCAGCAATTGAGCAGCACCACCCCTGCAACGGAATGGTGATGCAATGTGGTTTTGGGGGGTGGGGGTGGGGGTGAGGAGTCAGCATACCAGGGCACTGGCAGGGGCTCTGCTAGCTCGGGGCTGTCGGTGTCTTGCAGAGGACCAGCTGAGTTGAGCAGCGCAACACCCCTGCAGCAGCAGCAGCAGCAGCAGCAATTGAGCAGCGCCACACCCCTGCAACGGAATGGTGGAAGCAACGTGGTTGGGGGGGGGGGGTGGGGGTGGGGTTGGGGGTGAAGGGTCAGCATACCAGGGCACAGGCAGGGGCTCTGCTAGCTCGGGACTGTCAGTGTCTTGCAGGGGACTAGCTGAGTTGAGCAGCGCAACGCCCCTGCAGCAGAATGGAAGAGATATGGGTGATGTGTGTGTGTGTGGGGGGGGGGGGGGGGGGGGGGGAGTCAGCACGACAGCAGGGCACTGGCAGGGGCTCTGCTAGCTCGGGGCTGTCAGTGTCTTGCAAGGGACCACCTGAGTTGAGCAGCGCAACACCCCTGCAGCAGCAGCAGCAGCAGCAGCAGCAGCAGCAGCAGCAGCAGCAATTGAGCAGTGTCACAAAAGCCTCTACCTCCCTTGATGGCTGTTCAGCTTTTGCTGAGCCAACTTACCTTGATTGTACCTGTAAGTGGTTCAGGCATTGGCAAGCCTCAGCTGCAAGCCACAACCAAATGCTTGCAACAAGTCAAGGCCACAACATGATGGTCGCAGTGGCAAGACAGTACAGTACAGTGATTGGGGACACAATCCCAACCTTGGCACTAGCCAGCAAGCCAGGGGCTCTTGAGGGTGCCCATAGGTCCTACTTACCGAATCAGGTCTGGGTTCTTCACAGCTGCATTCATACACGCGTAGCCCCCCAAGCTGTTGCCGACAAGAACCACCTGCTCGTTCCTGCTGCTGCTGCTGCCGCCATTGCTGGTAGCACCACCGCGTATCACTTGCTGTACAAAATCATCAATCTGCTGACCCCACAGCCCGCCGCTGCTGTATTCAACCAGGGCCTTCTCACTCCAGCCAAAACCCAAGAGGTCAAGGGCATAAACCCTGTAACCCTGCTGGGCGAGGGCGGGTATCTGGTAGCGCCAGTGGTAGGCTGAAGCGCCATAGCCGTGGATCAACAGCACGGGAGGCCCCTGCAGCAGCAGCAGCAGCAGCAACAGCGGCGGCGGCGGCGGCGGCAGCAGCAGCATCAGCCGCAGCAGTGGTGCAAAGTGACAGTCATATCATGTGCGGCATGCTGAAGAAGGGAGTGCATCATATGTCAAGCCGTTGCCGGACAGAATCGGCTCCTGTGTAGCGGTAGCGGTATGCGAATGCCCCATAGGACTGCATGACTCGATAGCACTTGGGGGCACAAAGGCATGGCGCAGAGTCAGGGGCATGTTGTGTACGCCGCTGTCCTGCATGAACCTGCGTGGAAATGAGCCCTGTGCCATGTTTTGGCCACACCTGTGTCCCTGCTGTGCTCAACCGCCCCCACTCCTCCCCACTCCTCCCTCCTCCCAAATCGGTACCCTCCCCCCTCACATTACACCACATCACCCCCCCCCCCCGCCCACGTGCCCTCTCACACCTGCGTCCCTGCCCAGATGTACCCGCCCCACCCTCCCCCACTCCTTCCCTCCTCCCACATCGGTACCCTGCCCCCTCACCTTACACCACATCCACCCCTCCCCCCCCCCCCCCCCCGCCCACGTGTCCCCTCACACCTGTGTCCCTGCTGTGATGTAATGCACCTTGTGGCCCTGCCACTTCCAGAAGTTCCAACCTCCCCAACTCCTCCCTCCGCCCAAGTCGGTACGCTCCCCCCCCCTCACATTCCACCACATCCCCCCCCCCCCCCCCCCCCCCCCCCGCGCCCACGTGCCCCCTCACACCTGTGTCCCTGCGGTGATGTAATGCACCTTGTGGCCCTGCCACTCCCAGAAGTTCCAACCTCCCCAACTCCTCCTTCCGCCCAAGTCGGTACGCTCCCCCCCCCCCCCTCACATTCCACCACATCCCCCCCCCCCCCCCCCCCGCCCACGTGCCCCCTCACACCTGTGTCCCTGCGGTGATGTAATGCACCTTGTGGCCCTGCCACTCCCAGAAGTTCCAACCTGCAAGGGCGCATTGACGTAGGCAGGCGGGTGTGAGTGTGATTGTGGGTGTGAGTGTGAAGTGAGGAATGCATGGCGTGTGCGCATGGGAGGTGCGTGTGAGGGAAGTGCGCGTAGACCCCCCGCTGCTGTGTGAGCAGATGCATGGCGCATGCGCATGGATGGGTGCTTGCATGCGTAGACCCCGCTGCTGTGTGAGTGAATGCATGGCGCATGCGCATGGATGGGTGCTTGAATGCGCAGACCCCGCTGCTGTGTGAGCAGATGGCATGGCGCATGCGCATGGATGGGTACTTGCATGCGCAGACCCCTCTGCTGTGTGAGTGAATGCATGGCGCATGCGCATGCGCATGGATGGGTGCTTGCATGCGAGACCCCGCTGCTGTGTGAGTGAATGCATGGCACATGCGCATGGATGGGTGCTTGCATGCGCAGACCCCGCTGCTGTGTGAGTGAATGCATGGCGCATGCGCATGGATGGGTGCTTGCATGCATAGGTGCGGCTGCTGTGTGTCAGTGACAAGACCACTCTGGGGAACCTAAGGCCAGCCCACCTCCTTTCTCATAGCGCACACGTGGCCGCCCCTGCTTGTCTGTCTCCACAGAAACATCCTGCGCACGAGGCATGTGCAGTTGAAAGCAAAGCATGCATTATCAGGGCTGCAGGCACGGTACGTGCAACTCTGTGTGGTATCGTGGTGTTGGAATCGTCTGGGGGTAACACAAGTCTGGTGGTAACACAAGTCTGGTGGTAACACAAAGTGTGTGCTGGCTGTCAGGAATCGTTGCTGACATGTACTGTCGACAGTACTTGCATCACCGCACGAAGTGCTGCCATTGGCTGCAGCGCCGATGAATGCAGATACCTGTAAAGTACACTTCGTCACAAAACAAAGCACCATGCTGCTCAGCTCTCAATTGGCCTGCAACAACTGCCACTGTTGCTGTTGCTGTTCTCATACAGTATGCCATGGTAACATCCCTGCTCACCATTGCACTGGCAGGAGCCATGGGCAGGCTCGAAGCAGCAAGTCCAAGAATAGGAGCTGCTATTGCTGTCCTTCTGCTGAAATGAGCGGCGCAGGACCTCCCAGCTGCAGAACGAACGCGTGATACCTTTGCACCACAGAAAGGCCTCCCTGCTGTCCTGACGCTGGCAACAGTAGAGCTGTTCATCCTGACAGATGTCTACTGCACGAGTGCCCTGCCGAATGTATTGTTGTAGCGACCAGCAACGTGAACAAATCCAGCCAGTGCCGCTGATCAAATGATCATGAGTCAAAGTCTTGGACACGGCCAAACTGCGCTGGGCGCCTGCCAAAGATGGTTTTGCTGACATCTGTATGTCTGATACTGCTGATCGAATGGTTGTTACTGGTGTAACCTCCCATCCAAGGTTATGTACATGCTGCTTCAGCACCAAAGGGTACTGCTGCTGCTGCTTTGTTGCTGGTGCAGGCCAAATGGCAAGGTGAAAGCATGTGGCATTGCATGAACGCATTTGCCACCGACCTGTTTCAGCCCTTGGCTGCCCCCTCATTCACGCAAATAAAATGGTCAACAGTGCATAGATGCAGATCTGCTGCTGACAGCTTGGGGACAAGATGCACCCAAATTGTTATTTTACACATATTCATGTGCCAACTAGTGTGTATGACACCGCCGCTGATGACCAGCGCTGCACTCAATCCATGCCACAAGGTGGATGGCATACTGTACTTGCAGTACACATGCCGCCTCACTCAAACATTGGAACCTCCCATGCCCACAACTTCGGATCATGGGCTGGGCGTATGCCAGGCAACGCCCCCGCTGTATTGCCTCATCGCTGAGGGGTCACTGAACCCCACACAGGTGGGGTTTGGGGTGCACAGGGGATGCAGTCAAGACGCAAGAAGCTTGACAGATAACTAGGGCAACACTCCTGTCCTGTGGCACAGGCCACGAGGCCACCAATACACAGGCCACGAGGCCAGTACAACACCAAGATATGAACACCATTGCTGTGCTGCCCATCGCTGGGGGGTCACTGAACCCCTCACGGGTGGGGGCGTGTTGCAGAGCGATGCAGTCAGGGGCTGCTGCTGCTGCTGCTCATCTGTTGGTTGCCATATGCATGCCTTGTTGAAAACCCCGTCTCACATCCAACGGCACTCTTAGTAAGGCTTGTGTGATACACAAGAAGACACTGCTGCTACAGTTGACATTATACTGCCACTCCTGACAAGCTAAGCCAGCATAGTACTTGTCAGGAACCCCCGACCATCCCCTCACAGACCTACCCCCCCCCCCCCCACACACACACACCACCACACACGCAGAGACTGCCCTGTCACCATGACATTGGCGTCATGTACCTGCTTGAAGAAACTCATTGTTCAACAATAACACTCTCACAGGATGCTGGCCAGCATCCTGCCATGGCACATGCCTACACCAATACCACCACCACCACCACCACCCCTCACAGACCTACACCCCCCCCACACACACATAACCCATCCACCCACACATAACATACGCATAGGATGCTGGCACATGCCTACAACACCACCACCACCCCTCAAGGAGCCAAGGAAGCTCAGCCCTTGTGCACTGAATCCTCACTGATGCACATCACTGCATCCGCAGTCAAGTTGATCACACCAGGGCGCCGCTGCTGCTGCTGCTGCTGCTGCTGCTGCTGAGCCTCCACCCCCTTGATGTATGCTTGCTGCTCCTCCTGATCTTGCTGCTGCTGCTGCTGCTGCTGCTGCTGCTTGCGCCTGTTGAGGAACCAGAACGCCCCTGTCGCGAGGATTGCTGCCCCAGCCAGCGCTCCAACAACAGAACCAACAATGACACCAACAGGCGGCAACTGTCCCGCTGCCGCTGCTGCTGCTGGTGTGGCAGCGGCGGCTGACGCACTGTTGCCGTCACTGCTGCCACCGGCTGCTGCTGCCTTGGCACCTGACGGATCCGTGCCTGGGCTGCTGCTGTCACCGGACGGTTTTGCTGCATCCGCGCCTGCCGCTGCTGCTGCAGCCTGTGTCAGGTCTACTGCCTTGATCAGTTCCTGCCGAGTGACACCACCAGCAGCAGCAGCAGTAGATGCGAGTGACACCAGCGGGCCCTGTGCTGCCGCACTGCTGCCAGCTGCAGTGGCAGCAGCCGCCAGGCTGCTTGTGCGCAGCGATTGCAGCAGCGAGCCGTCCTTGATAGACGCAGCCACTGCTGCTGTCACTTTCTTGGGGTCTGAGGCACGCAGAGTATAGCGGCCGGTGACGCCACCCACAGCTGCTGCTGCTGCTGGTGCTGCTGCTGCTGTCAGCAAGCGGTGCAGCCTTCGGCTGCCTCCCTTGACTGCGGTTGGTGCTACTTCCTTAGCGTATGCTGCTGCTGCTGCTGCTGCTGCTGGTGTGGCGGGTGGTGATGCCTGTTGGACGTATGTGGCTGTGATGTTGGCTGTTGGTAGCCCTGTAGCCTGTGACACCGCTGCCAGTGCTGCTGCTGCTGTGTCACCCTTCAGATCGTCCAGTGTGACGCCTGGGCAGAGTGCGGACAGAACACCAGGTGGCAGCAACCGGACAGGCAAGCAGGTAGGAGCACAGGGCGGGGGGTGCGTCAGCATATGTCAGCATATGGCAGGTCGCACTGTTTGAGATGCAGGCATGAACTGTGCAGTTGTCTGGGAACACCAGGTGGCGGCAACCAGACAGGCAGGCAGGCAAATAGAGGGGATGCATCAGTCCATCAGCATTTGGAAGGTTGCACTGCGTCGAATGCAGGCATGACCTGTGCGGGTGTCTAGAAATAGTTCCTGACCACATCAGGATGCCTGGCACCCTTATTTCAGGAAGTGCCCAGCACCCAAATCAAATTTGCTGCGCTTTGCCCTCCTCCCTGAACCCTCCCTTCCCGTCCCAACCCCCAACAGCCCCAGCAGTCCCTCTGCAGATGCCCCACCACACTGGTCATGGGTGCAATGGACTACTCCTACGCTCAGGGGTAGCCCATTGCTGGCCCGCCCCTCCCCATGCTCCACCACCCTCCCAAACTCAAGGGACACGAAACATAAACCCTCTGCTGCGCTGCCTCCCCCCCTGCCCTGCCCTCCAGCCCCTTAGCTCACAAAGATCAGAATATAAAAGAAGAAAACGAAAAAAGCCACCCCACCCGCGTGTTGAGACCCTGACACCACCACGCACCTGGAAAGGTGATGCTCACCTCGAGTAGCCCCCCCCCCCCCCACAGCAGCAGCAGCAGCCTTCTCCCAGCTGCTGCCCTCACTTGCTGCTGGAACCCAACCCGAGACTGCTCGTACGCAAACCCTCTGCTGCGCTGCCCCCTCCCCTCCCCCCCCCCCCCTCCCCTCCCCCCCCCCCCCCCTGCCCTCCACCCCCCCCCCCTGCCCTCCACATGCTGATAAAACATTCATTCCGGCCCGCATGTCAAGACCCTGACAACACCGGCGGTACCACACACCTGGAAAAGTGATGCTCAGCTCCAGTAGCTCAACCCCAGCAGCAGCCGCAGCCTTCCTTCCAGCCCCACCTTCACTTGCTGCTGGAACCAAGCCCAGGACTGCTCATACACAAACCCTCTGCTGCGCTGCCCCCCCCCCCCCCTCCCACCCCCTCCTGCCCCTCCAAACATCAACAGGTCCACTCCCGCCTGCAAGTCGAGACCCTGACACCACCACACACCTGGGAATGTGATGCTCAGCTCCAGTGTATCTTCCACTGCAGCAGCAGCAGCAGCCGCCTTCACTTGCTGCTGGAACCAAGCCCAGGACTGCTCGTACACAAACCCAGGGTGGGGGTGGTCGGTGTCGTGACCCACACCCGGCATGCCGCACAGCTTGGCTGGAAGCTTGGAGGGGTTGCCGCCGCAGTAGTCGGTGCACAGCATCTTGCCATCTGCCTCGGGTATGTCGGCCTTGCCGAATCTTTGGGCCGCAGCCGTTGGCCTTGGCATGCGCCTGCAGGTGCAGGATATAGCAATGCAGTGAGTAGGCTAGGGCAGGGGGGCACGGAGTGTGGTGGGGTTGTTGGACTGGTGCACAGCATCTTGCCGTCTGCTTCGGGGATGTCGGCCTTGCCGAAACCTTTGGGGCTACAGCCGTTGGCCTTTGCATGCGCCTGCAAGTTTTGGGAGGATATCGTGAGTGTTAGAAAAGCGTATCGTCATAGAGTTGTTTGTTGTGAGCTTGGTGATGGTAGTGATTGGACGGGTGGTTGGGTTGGCTGCAGGGGCGTCATTATATAGCCAGCTATTGTGCACCATACATCCGTATATATAAGCAGTTGACCTGAGCAAGCCACAAGTGTGCTGCATAGCTTTCGTTCCATCCTGCTCCCCCACCTGTGTTCCCTCGATCGAGGACGCAAAGTTGACGCCATCCACCAGAATATCCTTGCTGTACGTGATAAAGGGATCCTCGATACCGTGGAGCTTCAGAAAAGGAATCGGCTTGTGCGATCCGCACTTCGGTCCGCGCACGTAATCGGCGCCGACGCCGCCGAGCATGTCGATCGCGGCGTCGACTAACCCTGGAATGACGCGAGACTGGCAAAGGATTGCGTGAACCATCATGCCGCCTGCGGACTCGCCGGTCAGGAGATACTGCGATAGCAGCACCAGCAGCAGCAGCAGCAGCAGCAGCAGCAGCAGCAGCAGCAGCAGCAGCAGGCATGCGTTGTTGGCGGGAAGTCACCAGAAGCCTGATGGCCCATCAGCACTGGGTGGGGCACGTGACTGTGCGGTGTACAGTGGACCAGCGCTGCTGCAGCAAGGCATTCACGCAGTCAGGCAAGCACAACAGTGGCTGTACAAGTGCAACACTGTTGCTGCTGTGCTGCTGCTGTAGTGCTGCTGTCACTTGCTGCTGCCGCCGGCAAGTGCTGCAGCTGCTCGTGTTCCTGCTGCTGTCATGATTCATGCGTTCAGGTTTAGTGGCAGGCGTTTGGGCAGGCCTGCCACCACCACCATGCTACAGGGATGCAGACGCTGCTGCTGAATCTCTAGCTGCTGCTGTTGCTGCTGCTACTGCTGCTACTACTGCTGCTGCTGCTGCCGCTGCTGCTGCTGCTGTCATGACTCACGCGTTCTGGATTGAGTGGCAGGTGTTTGGGCAGGTCTGCCACCACCTTCTCAGTGAGGCCCAATCTACAGGAATGCAGATGCAGCTGCTGCCTCTATTGCTGCTGCTGCTTCTGTTGCTGCTGCTGCTGCTGCTTCACTGCTGCTGTGGGTTGCTCCTGCAGTCCTTCTGTTACTGCTGTGCTGCTGCTGCTGCTGCTGCTGCTGCTGCTGCTGCTTTTCAGGCTTCTGTTGTAAAGCACTCACATGTCCAGGTTTGAGTGGCAGGCGTTTGGGCAGGTCTGCCACCACCTTTTCAATGAAGCCCATGTCATCGATGGAGGGGTCGCGGCAAATGCCCACTGAGCAGCGCCAGAAGGGAATGTTCCAAAACTGCAGCAGCAGCAGCAGCAGCAGCAGCAGCAGCAGCAGCAGCAGCAGCAGCAGCAGCAGCAGCAGCAGCAGCAGCAGCAGCAGCAGGAGCAGCAGCAGCAGCAGCAGCAGCAGCAGGAGCAGCAGCAGCAATGAGAAGTGGGCCGTGGATAGTTGAGAGTGTGGGAGGCGCAAGTAGACACACCCTCATGTCCCTACAAGCCCCTGCTGTGCGTCACCCCGCCGCCTCTCCCCCCTCCCCCCCCACCCCGCTCTGTGGCCCAAACAGCCCCCCATCCCCACCCATTCAGACACCACACACGCCCTCCTCTTTCACTCGCTCATGCAGTTGCTCAAGCTCCCACTCACACAGCCCCTTTCTGCCTATTGCATCGATCTCTTTATGGCGAGATGCTGATCAGCTGGTAACGTTGCCCCCCCCCCCCTGCCCTGGTGCACCCCCCCTCAGACCACAACAACCACCACTACATGCAAACAAAACACCCCGGGTGTCCCCCCCCCCCCAAAAAAACTGCTCACCTGTCTGTATTTCTTGCCCTGTCCCTCGTCTGGTGTACCATTGCCTGCCTCTCCAGTTGATTGTGGGTACACCAAAATTGCCTTGTCTCCCAAGATCCTCACAGAGTGGTCAAAGGCGGGAATGATGTCGGTACCATTGACTGGCTTGCCAACCTGTGCATGTGCGGGGTTGCCGGGGGGGGGGGGGGGTACATTTCATGGTGTTGCACAGACTACAAGCCTTGCAGAGGGCGTTGATAGTGCGTATGCTGCTGCTGCTACTGCTGCTGCTGCTGTTGGTGCTCCTGTCATACTGGCTGTGAGAGCTTGCGCCGCTGCCAGTCCATAGCTGTGTGCTCAGGTCAGTGATGGTTGAACCCTGGCAGCAAAAGCGCCTGTCACAGCTGCTGCTACTGCTGCTGCCGCGGCCACTGCTGCTGCTGCTGCTTCTGCAGCCTGCCTCCTAATGCTAGCACTGGCTGTGCAGTTGCCGCGGCCACTGCTGCACTTATTATGCTACTTGTAATGCTACTGCTGACCACACACCCTGCTCATATGTCTCCCAGGTTCCTGCTGTGGCTGCAATCACCACTGTGCATGCAAGTGCTGCACCCCAACAACACAAGCTACTGCTGCTGCTGCTGCTGCTGCTACTGCTGCTGCTGCTGCTGGTGTTGCTGTCCCTCCTGGTGTAGCTTGCTGCGCCTGCTGCTGCTGCTGCTGCTGCTGCTGCTAATTACTCACCCTGGCCCCTATGTCTCCCATAATGGCCCAGAACGCTTTATGCAAGGACAGCTTTGACTGCTGCTGCTGCTGCTACTGCTGTGCTGCCACTACTGCTGCTGCTGCTGCTGGGTGCTTTCTGCTGTTGGCCCCTACCTCTGCTGCAGGATTGCTCTGAATGCTGGTTGCTCACACTGTCTCGCAGGCCTACCTACCCTGTGCCAAGGCGCCTATTACTATTCCTTTTACTACTACTGCTGTTGATGCTGCTGCTGATGCAGGATGCTTCGAAGCAGGAACTCCTGCTGTTGGCACCATCTGCTGCGTGCTGTCCGCACTGCTTCTGCTGCTACGGCTGACAACTCACTTGGCCCCTATGTCTCCCATTGTAGCCCAGCACACACCATACAAGCGCAGCTACTAGTGCTGCTGCCACTGGTAATGCTTTTCCATTCACTACTGCTGCTGCAAGGTGCTGCGCACTGTCCGCACTGCTTCTGCTGCTACGGCTGACCACTCACCCTGGCACCTATGTCTCCCATGGTCGCCCAGAACACTCCGTGCAAGTGCACCCAGACTGGCCACCGAGTCTTTCCATCATAGCTAGGAGGCAGGTAAATGTGAACATAGCGCTCTGCATCTGCAGTCAGCAGTTGGACAGCGTGACAGCACCAGTGACAGCAGAGGTGTTGATGTGTGTCATGTTCTTTGTGTTTGAACAGCTGGTGCGTCTATTTGGTGTTGGTTTGATGTATGCTGGCTAGCCAAGGGGCGTGGCTGGACGGTGCTGAGCACTGCTGGTGAGGCAACACTTGCAGTTGGTGCTGCTTTGCGGTTGCCGCTGTTGCTGTTGTTCACTGGGCTACTCAACACGCAAACATGCATACGTATGGTGTGATGAATATGCTAGGACCCTGAGAAGCGCCATGCAAGCGCGCTGAGTGCACCACTTCGGTTGACAGGGACTGCCGGTGTGCCTCGAATCCTGTTCTTTTGTACGCATACGCATACACAAACTTACTTTGATGCTGGTACGTAACCTTACAGGCAGGCAGAAGCGGCGCCTGCAACGCTCTCCAAGTGCCTCCAATCGATTTGCACCAGCATGGGGTGTCGCCTTTGCTGCATGTGGCATCTGCTGCGGACACTACTTGTGGTGCTGCTGCTGA
Organism: Desmodesmus armatus; assembly: GCA_007449985.2. NCBI lineage: Eukaryota > Viridiplantae > Chlorophyta > Chlorophyceae > Sphaeropleales > Scenedesmaceae > Desmodesmus > Desmodesmus armatus. Next base: position 71,008 of record VIIQ02000193.1, read on the forward strand.
AACAAGTACATAAACCAGCAGAGCTGCCTTGATCACCCGGACACCCATCTCGCTGACTGTAGATTGGTTGGCTCCTTGCTTGCACCGAGCTGCAAGCTGGTGTGCCGAAAGATCAAACAGTAGCGGTGAATGTATGCGTTCAGCAGGCGTAGACTTGTTGTCTGTGCGTTGTTCCTCGCTGCCCGCTGGTCAGGTCTCAGCAGGTTTGAACAACTGCAGTGGTAATAGCTGCTGTGTGATCAATGTTGCTTGCGGTAACTTGTCAAAACAGAAGGTTGTAAGAAGTTTGACGAGCATTGCAGCTGGCTCTTGCACCTCAACAATAACATCGACACCTGCCAGGCTGGCATGCTAGCTAGCTATAGCTGCGCAGCTGGCAACAAGCCTGCCATGCAAGTGGCAACGGTGACGCATGAAGCACCCGGGTGGGGTCACTAAGGGCCCCTAGTATGGGCATGAAGAAGAGCTCAACTCAGCCACCCAACATGTTCTGCAGCGGTGGCAGGCTGGTTGTTGTGCTCAACAATATGCAAACTTGGACCAGCACGCAATGCATACAATGTACACATGTGTACCACACCGTACCGCATGCGTACCATACGATACCAGGTGAGCCTGGCAACTGATTGAGGCAACCTGCACATGGGGTGGTGGTGGGTGGATGTGACCAGCCTGGGCCGTATGCTGAAAGGAAGGGGCATGCAGCAACAATCACCAACATTGCCCATACATCAGAGATGGTTTCAACGCAGCACTACACGGCTCAAAAAAGTGAAACATATGAAGCAGACACCCCAATCAAAAATCAATGAGGCATAAGCCGTTCAATTGTACAACAGAAAGCAAACCACTGAAAACTGAGAAAAAGAGGAAGCGAGACAACCAATAACATGCTCCGGTGCCTGTACAAGTGGTATCTCAGACGGCCATGGTGGCTCCATACAAAATGCTGCATCAGGGCTGTTCACGCCCACATATGCTGACTCGCTGTCTATGCAGCGCCCTGGTTGGTAAAGCACAGCTGCACAACCGCCCTCATCACCCCACAACTATGTGCCCTTCGCTGCCCACTTGTCATCGCTTGCCGGCATTGGTGCGGCTGGTGTTCCTGCTTCTGGCTATCAAGTACGGACGTTCCAGTACCTCCTGTGAGGGAAACGCAAACCGACCTATGCCTCCCGCACGCCTGACTTGTGAAAAATCTGCGCAGGAACAGCGCACGACAAAGCAGCAGCCCGGGCCCTGTCAAACAGTGCTGGTGACTGGTGACAGTCGTGACCCTGAAGAAGTGTCATCCCACTTGCCAAACGCAGACATAGCACGTGTGCATGCATAACTCATGGGTTCAACCTGCATAAGCCTTATGCACAAGTACATAAGGCGTATGCACCATCGCACCATTGCAAGGGCGGCACACCGCCCTTGCAATGGCCAAGCCCGAGTGACATGCATGCTTGAAGCAGTAAACTGCGCGTACGCCTTATCACACTTGTGGTTGCACAAACAATTTCAAGTGACATCGCCCTAGGCAGCACTGCGCAGCACGATTGCAAGCGAAGTGTGTGTTCAGATTGGGGACTTCACAGACGACTGATTGCCCTGATAAGAAAACACAGCGGGCAAACCTATCTGCAGGGGGACATTGAGCCCACCTTTGATGTTGCAGATCAAGATCGGCTTGTCTTTCAGGCCACTTGTAGAGTCTGCAATGACCTTGCTGTTTTTGTCCTTGAGCTCTTTCAAGGACACCCCTGTTGCCTGGGATATCGCCTCTAGTGTATCGCCGGCTTCCATGCGGTACACAACGCAGCCCTTGCTTTTAGGGTCTGCGGACACCTTGTACATCTTTTGCTGCTGCTGCTGCTGCTGCTGCTGCTGCTGCTGCTGATGCTGCATCTGTTGTAGCAGCTGCCTGGGGGTGTGCGCTGTGATGACTGCTGCTGCGCTAGCTTCCGTGTGTGTCTGTGCAGTGTGTTGATCTTTTGGCTGGGTGATGAGCTGCACCGGCTCAAAACTAGCTGCATGTATCAGGGGTGGTACTGCCGCTGCTGCACGGCCTGCCTGTGGGGAAGAAAATGAGCAGCCAAGAGCGCACAGAGGATGGCATCACAGGAGGCAAGTTTAGCAAGAGGAAGGGAGGGGGGCCAGTGTCTGCTGGTTTGTCATGACAGCAGGATCGATGCTGCAGCCAGCTGGCAGGAAACTACAACATGACAATGCCAAGTTGCCTGCACTAGTTTGTATGTTGGTGTAAGGGCGTTTGAAACACTGAGGGGTGTGCAAGGGAGGGTGATCGAGCTCTGTTGCTCTGCTGCTGGGAATCAGGTGGCACAGCTGCTGCACGCATAGCTGCTTGTCATATATATGCTGGTCACCAGCTGGTTACAGCTGCACAGTGGTTGGCTGCTGCTGCCTGGGCGGGGTTTCCACCGCTCCCTAGGGGGCCTGACCTGCTCAGAACATGCTCAGCTCATGCGACTTGTCACTGCTGTTAGTGCACTCACCTGATGTTGGTATTGCTGGTTCACCCTCACAGGGCTCAAAGCGGTGGTGTCACTCTCTGGCAGGTGTGTGGGGAAGAGGGGGGGGGGCATTGCTTGCAAGCGCGGCCCAGGGGAGGGAGGCAATGAAGCAAAATCAAGTGTGGCTGGGCAGGTTCTGATGATAATTATGCCCTCTAGTTTGACGTGATGCAATGCAAGCCTTATGCATCACACCAACGGTGCAACACATGGAAAACTGCACCCTCGTTTTGGCAGTCAGCTGAGCTGGGTTGTGAAGGATGGAACAGGAACTGCGATGCAGACTGTGACATACCAAAGGTTTTGAAGCCTTGTGCTGAAGCTGAGAAGCACCATGCTACTGCCAAGAGCTGCAGGACGGGTTGGACAAGAGATCGTCCAGCCATTGCTGCTGCTTTCATCCCGACCCGACCTAGAGCTGCTAGGACCGCTTGCCGAATATCAAACGCAATTTATTCATACCACTGGAATCAGCATTGCACGTCGAGGGTGCAAGCAGCAGTGCACGTTCAGGGTGCAAGAGGCTTGCACCCTAGACATGAATGCATGAATGTGCTCAAAAACGACTGCAAAGACATGTATCAGCACCAACGACACTCTGGAATACATTTTGTTCACTTCTGTATCATAGTGCCACCCAAGTGCCCCACCAGCACCATACATGTATGGTGCACGCATGCCGTCATGACTGATGATGATGACTGATGATGATCACTGAATGACTACCATGGCCAGTGGAAACTTGATCTGTTGAGTACTTGAATTCAGGTAAATGATAATGTCGGCGCACGAAAGCAGAACGTAGTGGTGAGCAGCTGCTGACAACACATGACAGCACCAACAAGATCACTGCAGATTCATGTCAATGACGGTGTTTGTCAGGTGCCACCACGCCCGGCGATGCAGCTTGAACGCTTGAGCAGCACAATGCAGCACCAGACGTTGCAATCATCACTACCAGCAAGACACGAGTACTCTTCGTTGGTCGCACTGATAGCGATTATCAGCAAACCTTGGGGAGTGGGGTATCCAAGGTTGTTTAGTGTACCAAGGCTGTCCAATACTCGGAAAGATTCCAGCACCTTCTCAGTTCAACTGACGGCAGGTTCATAGAAGGCCACAGAATGCTGCACTATATAGCCCCGGTTCCACGTTCTAGCACTCCGAGTGCCAAAATTGGCAATATCTTTGCTCTGCAGCTTCTGACTTTAGCTAAGCCCTTCCAATCTGGAGGCATGCCAGGCCACCTGTGACATACCTCCAGAACAGCCCGAGCCATGAAGCTTTCATCGGGTGACCCTGTCAGCCTGCAGGCACTGCCAAGTTCCTGTTGTGTGTGTGACTTTGGTACTGATATGTTTGCGTCTGAGAGCGTGACGATGTTTTTGCCATCCATGCCAGGGTGTGTCAGGTGGCGTGACCAGGATTGTGACAGTCAGCATCAAGGCGCATTGGCGCATGCACACCTTGCTGTCACAGCCGGGCTGTTTGCATGTACCTCCAGAGGTTCAACAACCTCCAGAGGAGCCCAAGCCATGACGCAGGGTGACCTGAAGCAGCTTCCTGTTGTGCGTAGGCTTCAAGTACTTTCTTTCGCGTATGAAAGTGTACCAGTCCTTTCTACTATGCATGCCATGATGTGTCAGGTGCCACCTGTCATAGTAAGACCAAGATTTAGTCAGGCTTTGACCCTTACTGCGGGGTCAGGGCGCATTTGCGTCGACGTCATGCACGATGCGCTGTCACAGCCGGGCTGCTTTCGCTGAGAAAAGATGTGGACTTCACACACATACAGTGACATTCGTGCGGTTGCTGTTGGGTGTGGTTCTGAGGGGTGATCGCTATGCAGCACACCAGGCTGATATGCTGTTGGTTTTCATCCTGAGGAATAATGGCTTTGCATGCCAGCCTAGATCCAGCAGCTGTTTGACCACTATGGGTTCGCTGTCACAGTAGCTGTGTGCACTTCAACTTGAAGTTGCCCACCGGGCTCCGTGATAGAATCTAGCCAGTTGGCGAGGGAAATGCCAGGCCCTGGCATGTGCGCAGCGCCACCACTGTGGAACGGTTACACAGACCCGGCATGAATGCTGTGCATTTGCATGTTCCTCTGCCTTGTGCCACAAAGTGCCAGCACAGATTTTGTGCCCCAGGGTCAGTGGCCTTTATCATTGCTTTCCGTGTTGCCGTTTTTGAATACTGTAAGGTAGTTGATATGTGCATTTGGTATCCGATATGACATATGAACACGTTTCCATGAGGCTTATAGGCACTGCCTGTGATAGCACTGCAGAGTCATCAATCATCAGACAAACTTTGGGCCTGCCGCGGGCACTGAACCCACAGACTAACCGACCAGCCAGGCTGGAATGGCAGCAGGAATAATTGCGGCCTGCATATCAGCCATAAAACTGCAGCAACATGCACGGAGTCCGACGGCAATGCCAGCTGACAAATGCAGAATCCCTGTAAAACCGTCCAGCAGGCTTGGGCATTGGCCAAACATGTTTGGCACATCTGTACAGTTGTGGACGGCCCCGCCTTGCCCCCAGGTCACTTTGACAGCAAACACCATCTGGCACAGCAGCACGCGACCAAATTCAGCAGCACCATCAGCACCACCGTGAGCGCTGCCCGCCGCCGCAAAGGACACCACGGTCTTCTTAGCCCCAGCCAACATGGATCCATTGTTCCGGAACAACACCCACGCTGCCCTCACTGACAGCAGCTGCAGCATATGCATGCGGCAAGGCATTCATCAGCTTCACCGCCGCTACATGGTCACCGTCACGGCACGAATCAAGCACTTGTGCACACACACAACACACACACACACACATTATTAGTGAGCTTGCATGTACCCAAGTACTCCATCTGTTGACACACACACACACACAGGCACAGCCCTGCCCTTGAGTCACTTTGATGGCAACAACATGGCGCGCACTGCAGTACAACATCACAATCTGCACCACAGGCCCACGGCGAGTGTGATACTATGGTCTGCTCAAAAGCAGCTGCAGCACGCGGCACGGCATTTATAAGCTCCGCGGCTCTCTTGGTCACCGCCACGGCGAGAACTTGGTAGGCTGCAGCAACGCTGTGTGGAAGTGCTGCACCCCTGGCGTGATGGACGCGATCGTGTTCCTCCACACCTGTACGTGCCGCGAGGCCGCCCGCGCCCTGCATGAATGCGAGGGTGGTAAGCAGCGTTGAAAGCACATATCAGTAACTTGATGCCAAATCACCAACTGATTTCAACTTCTTTGGCCCCAAGTGCATGGCGTGCTGCCCTTGCAGATGCTCCGGGAACATGGCGAGATGATGACGCGCGCGTGTGGGTGGTGCCGTAACCCTCAGCCAAAACCTCAACCCTACACTAAAAATGGGTGCCACAAAGCACACGCTTGTCAGCCAACTCTATGCTGTCCGGAAGTACCTGTTGCCCCCCAACAGTCTTTGCCCTGACCTGAGCCAAACAACACGAAAGTAACAGTCACACTGACTGCAAATAACAACACAAATAGGCCACACTGCGTCACACCTGAGGCATGCTGCTGCTGAGGCGCACCGCCAAGGTTTCACCACAAAAATTGCAAATGCCACAAAGCAAACAAACATCAGCGAGCTCTGTGCCGTTTGGAAATACTACTTGTTGACCCCCTACAGTATTTGTCCTCAGTTGAGCCACCCACAACCAAGAGTAACAGTCACTTTGACTAAAAACAACAAAAAGAAAAGGCCACGTCCAGCCATACCTGAGGCATGCTGCTGCTGAGGGTACCGCCAAAGTTCAACCACGTTGTTGAGCACCCCAATCTCCGAATGAGCAAATGCCACCAGCAGGCCGTCCCTGTCAGCAGCAACCTTCTCAGGCAACCTGCAGGATGGAGGGCACACATTTTGAAGGCGCCGTCAGTTGACTGCAGCACATGCCATGATGCATGACATCGGCTTGTGGGTCATTTGATCACTCATGTGTCAGCAGCAACCTTCTCAAACGACCTTCAGAACAGAAGAGCCACCCAGCCGGGCTAACACTGAGGCTGCCTTGCAGCGCAAGTGACAGAACATGTGTGACAACATGATCTATGAGCAAATGCCACCAGCAGCCCATCCCTGTCAGCAGCAACCTTCTCAGGCAACCTGCAGGATGGAAGGTAACAGTAGACAATGCAGCCACACAACCCGTCAAAATCACTAGTTTATGGTTTAGGGTGAGGGTTTAGGCCTCAACCCTAAACTCCTGAACCCTAAATCACAAAATCCCACAATTCCATTCGGCACGCGAGGGAGGAGAGGATGGGGGGGGGGGGGGCTGCGCTGCGCATGTCCGGCATGTCCTGTCTAGACAAGGGAAGGGGGCTGCTCAAGCGACACACGCCAATGGCCGAGTAGCTTGTCGAGGCTTTGGACTCACCCATCCGCAAATGCTGCAACGAGCTTGGGTACTGAGCCGTATCCTGGATCCAGCTGGTACTGCCGGAACTCATACACCTGCAGTGGTGGTGGTGGGTGGGTGGGGCAGTAGCAGTGTCAGTAAAAGTGCAGCAGCAGGGCAGCAGCCGCGGAGGACCTTACTACTGTCACAGTCTCCCATGTCAAGCAGCAACCATGCACGAGGCTAGTAGGGCCAGCCTGGCGACTCAACATGCAAGATCAGTCTTTGCTGAAACACTCAAACAAGCCTTGAGTGAGGGCAGCTGCAGGTGCTTTCAGTCAGTGACACGCAGTACTTTTCCACAGAAACCAGAGAATACCCGGCAGGCTCACTGGCGTGTTTGGTAAGGTTTGCTGGGGCGACCTGAACCCTGCTGCACCCGTGTTACGCCCTAGGGCGTTGTAGATGGCACCATCCTCTGTCATGATACGGGACTCCTGTGTGTGAGGTGCGAGAGGGGGGGGGGAGCAAGGGGGGGGGGTGTCACAAGGCTTGTTTTGAGGTTGCGGCAATGATGATAACGTTGTTGTGACGGCGCCAATTTGTGCATGAAGTGCATTGCCAGCCCAGGGCGTTGTAGATGGCATCATCCTCTGTCATGATACGGGACTGCTGTGTGTGGGGGCAGAGGGGGGACGTGAGTGCAACAGCGGGGGTGTCTTGTTTTGGGTTTGGGTGCATCACACTACTACTGTTCCTTTACTGGATCAGGGCGTCGCCTGATCGCCCTTTCAGGAGCCAAAAAAGCTTTCACGGCAATGCTTACCAACCATTACCACCTTCCAACCCCAACTGTTCGAAATGGGAGAGTCCTGACCCACAGCCTACCTGCGTTGCGACATGTGGTCTACTGGCAGCAATGAACTGCTGCCACTGACTGTCCTTGGCTGCTGCTGCACGCCTCGCCTCACGATCCTCAAGGTCCTACAACATGACACAGCACAGCACAGCACAGCACAGCACAGCACGGCACAGCACGTCACAGCATGGGACAGCAGGGGACAGCACGTCACAGCATGCCTTGTTAGCTCGTCACCACTGTCAATAGGATGCCGCCATTGGCGATGCAAGCTTTGTAGCACACTGCTGCTGCTGCTGCTGCTGCTGGCATCGCTGCTGCTGCTGCCATTGCTGCCATTGCTGCCATCACTGCTGCTGCTGCTGCTGCTGCTGCTGCCATTGCTGCCGCGATATCACTCCAGTTGTGACCGCTGCAGGGCCGTTGCTGCAGCAACAACTCTTGCTATCTGTACATCTGTTGACTGATGGTGATAACATGTGTCAGATGCTGACAACTTCTTTTGCCCCCCACCCCTTATCTGAGATCACACATGTCTCACTTTGTAGTAGTAGAAATGCGTGACCTTGTTCAGGTTGCCTCCAGTGTCACATGTGAACATGCTGACAGCAGCAGCAGCAGCAGCAGCAGCAGCAGTACAGACAAGCAGCATCAACAACAGCAAGCAGCGGCTGCAAAGCTGCCATGTGAATGGTGCTGATGGGCCTACATCAAACGCTTGCGTCATGTCCCCCCACCCAGGGGGGGGGGGGGGGGGGGGGCCAACACAAGGGGAGTACTGCTTGCGTGACACCCCCCCCCCCCGGGGGGAAAAACACCCCCCCCCCCCCTCCCTACAAACACTCCCCCCTCCTCCCACGAACACAACCCCCTCATGAGGCAGCAGGCAGCTCTGCACAGCTGACAACCAGCAGCAACTACTACACAGCCCCCCCCCCCCCCCCCGCTGGGCGCCTGTGCAGCCTACTTGACTCACCCTTGGATTGGCAGCAGCTTGGCCCGCAGCTGTGCAGTGTCAGCTACTAGCTGCAGGAGCTCCAACATGCCCCTCCCCCCCCCCCCATGCGTGCGCATGTTGGGCCCCAACACAAAGGGGAGAACCACTTGCATGACTCCCCCCCCCCTCTCCCCACCCCACACCCACACACACTCTCCTCCCCTTCTCCCCACACACAACCCCCTTCAAACTAATAACTACTTACCCCAAGAAGGGCAGCAGCTTGGCCCACAGCTGTGCAGTGTCAGCTGCTAGCTGCAGGAGCTCCAACATGCCCCCCCCCCCCCCCATGCGTGCGCATGTTGGGCCCCAACACAAAGGGGAGAACCGCTTGCGTGACTCCCCCCCCCACACACTCCCCTCCCCTTCTCCCCACACACAACCCCCTCAAAACTTGAATTTACTTACCCCATGAATGGCAGCAGCTTGGATCACAGCTGTGCAGTGTCAGCAGCCAACTGCAGGAACTCTCCCATGCCCCCTCCCCCTTTACCCGCTTGTTGGGCCCCAACACAAAGGATGGCACTGCTTTGTCCCCCCCCCCCCACACTCCCCCCCCCCCCTCCTCCACACACAACCCCCTCAAAACTAAAAACTACTTACCCCAGGAATGGCAGTAGCTTGGCCCGCAGCTGTGCAGTGTCAGCTGTGTCAGAGCCCCCCCCCCCCCCCCCCCCCCCCCCGCGCGCCCTGGCCCCCCGCCTGCGTGCATGGCTGCCTAGCCTACTTGACTCAACCAAAGCAAGCGTGACTCCCCCCCTCCCCCCCTCTCCCCCCCCCCCCCCACACACAAACCCCTCATGAGGCAGCAGGGCAGCTCACAACTACAAAAGCACTTACCCAAGGAATGGCTGTAGCTTGACCCGCAGCTGTGCAGTGTCAGCAGCCAGCTGCAGGAAATCTCCCATGCCCCCCCCCCTTCACCCCGCTTGTTGGGCCCCAACACAAAGGGAGAACGGCTTGTGTACCTCTCTCCCCCCCCCCCCCCACCCCCTCCCCACCCGTCACCCCACCCCCCACCCACCACTGCAACCCCACCCGCCACCCACACTAGAATCTTACCCTAGGAATGGCAGCAGCTTGGCCCGCAGCTGTGCAGTGTCAGCAGCCAGCTGCAGGAACTCTCCCCCCCCCCCCGCTTCACCCCTCTTGTTGGGCCCCAACACAAAGGGGGCACTGCTTTGTCACCCCCCCCCCCCTCCCTCCCGTCACACACACAACACCCCTTTCACGGGGCAGAACATGGCAGCTCTGCACAGCTCAATAACTACTAGTAGTGTGTATGAAACTACTTACCCAAGGAATGGCAGCAGCTTGGCCCGCAGCTGTGCAGTGTCAGCTGCTAGCTGCAGGAAGTCCCCCACGCCTGAGGGGTGCAGCGTGTACCTGCAGGATGGCAGCAGGGCAGTACAGGTGGTGTGGGCAGATGTCGATTTGAAAATACTCGAAAAACAGCAATTCCGTTGGTGCTTGGACAGAGGCAATGACATCCCTCCCCTGGATAAGAACGCCTTGCTCGCTTGCTGCCCCCCCCCCCTCCCCCCTCTCATACCACAGACTTTTCTCAGCAGTAACCTGAACCCAGGCACATTGGGAACGCGATAATGACGATAAACTTACTCTCGAATCTCCAGCAATCCAGGTTCATGGTTTTGTTGGCTGCTTCTGGTGGCAGCTGCTGCAGAAGTGCTGATGCATCTTGCCAGCAGGGGCGGTAGTGCTGACTGGAAGGTTGCACGACTACAGTTGTGGCACAGGGACTGAATCATTGTGTTTTTGGTAAAGTCCAAGTAACTGAGATGATTGCAGTTCTGAGATCAGCGCAGTGTTGAGCTTGTGTGTGATCAAGTGCAGATCAGTGCCTGGTGATTTAGCAAGCGACCGTGCCCGATGATCAGTAGGGCGGAGGCTTTAGAGATTATGCTACTGCCGATGCAGACACGAGCTCGTTCAACAGCAATGCTTCTCCACCTTCCCCACACATTTGCCTGCTGTCATTCTCACACACACACTCAGCACTGCGTCAGGTCCGCCAGGCGAAACTCCCCACCGTCCAAACTTGCACTCTGCAGCAGAAAGAGCTTCTGCATAGCGGGAAAAGTCACATCGGACACAGGGAAATGCTGAAGACAGGCTTTCCTGCTTGCGGGGGAGCGTTGGTGCCTATCAACCGGTATGTGAGACTTCAAAAGAGCTTTGTAACGCCAGCAGCCTGTGATCCGTGACTGTCGACACCCAAACCTACCGAAACGCCCCTGGCGGGGTGATCTGGTTCTTTTGTGCACAGGAGGACAGTAGCCCCTAGGGCCCCTCTCAGAACGGCATCAAACAACCAGCCCCGAAGTAAGTCTCGCAGCTGTGCTGCCTCTGCTCGCTGTTTCTCACGGCGGTTGCTGCAGCACTGATCCATCCAACAGAAACAGACAGAAATGACCTGGTTCATGCCGACAGCAGTCGTTTGGACGAGCAGCCTCGTCACGTTGTTCGGTACATCCTGCTGGTGCTATTTTCTGTAACCCTTGCCCCTTGTCCTGTCCTGCAGGCCGGCAGGTTGCTGCAGGTGCTGCTGCAGCTACAGAGACTGCATGGCATTCCTGGAGTGATGTGCTGCACAGTTCTCCTCCACTGAGGAGCAGCAAGGGCAGCCAGCCAGCAGCCAACACAGCAGACCGCAAGTGAGTTTGATAAGCTGATAAGCACAAACAACCTGTGGGTGGTGGGGGGTGGGTGGGCGGGGGGGTGGTGGTGGTGGTGGTGGGGGGGGGGGGGGGGTGGGGGGGGGGGGCAGTTGGCTGTATGCTGCACAGCCCGCAGTGGAGGAGCAGCAAGGGCAGCCAGCCAGCAGCCAACACAGCAGACCGCAAGTGAGTGATACCCGCTTTCTGTCTGCACACGGCGCAGCAGAACCTCTGTGTTAGTGTTTGTTTGTGTGTGTGTGTGTGGGGGGGGGGGGGGGGGCTGTAGACTGTAAGCATGGGTGGAGTGATGCCTTCCCAGCAGCAGGGATCCAGCCAGCAGTCAACACAGCAGCCCGCAAGTGAGTGTATTGTTGTGTGTGTGAAATGATGTGTGTGTGTGTGTGTGTGTGTGTGTGTGTGTGTGTGTGTGTGTGTGTGTGTGTGTGTGTGTGTGTGTGTGTGTGTGTGTGTGTGTGTTGGGGGGGGGGGCAGTTGGCTGTGTGCTGCACAGCCCCCAGTGGAGGAGCAGCAATGGCAGCAGGCCAGCAGTCAACACAGCAGGCCGCAAGGGAGTGATACACACAATGACATGTGTGTGTGTGGGGGGGGGGGGGGGAGAGGGAGAGGGGGCAGATGCGAGGTATGGTGCACTTTCAAGCAGCAAGGGCAGCCAGCCAGCAGTCAACACAGCAGATGGCGCGTGAGGGACGAAGACGCCACAGCACAGCGTGCGTGTGTGTCTGCCGGGGGGGGGGGGGGGGGGGGTCAGATGGCTGGAAGAATGGTGTGTTACACAAGCAGCATGGCAGCAGGCCAGCAGTCAACACAGCAGACCGCAAGTGCACTCAGTGATGAAGACGGCGCAGCTCAGCGTGTGTGTCTGTCTGCGGCCTGTGAAACAGCAACACAGTACATAGCCTGTGTTGCGCAGGCCACAGACAGGTACACACACTGTACTGTGGCATCTTCATCAATCAGCAGCGGGGCGGTGGTTTTGTGCATGTGCTTAGACAGCGGGGCAGGGGTTTTGTGGGTGTGCTAGGCAGTGGTTATATCGCAGTCCATGCTCGCCTGTTGCCGCTGCTGCAGAGCATTGTTGCAGCTGGGCAGTTGACAGCAGCTGCAGCAGTAGAGAGCGACCGAAAGCATGCATCAGCAGCGGCAGGCTGTGACAGTGGCAGCGGAGTCGGGGGGGGGGGGTCACTGTGTGGCAGATGTCACGCATGTGAAACTGCTGCCCACACAACAGCAGCAGTAGAGCGAGCTACCAGGTTCTGCTCAAAAACACGCAATTTACCATGCAGGGCCCTTGCCGAAGCTGTGTGTGCTGCTGCCACCAGCTTCAACCCAGCTACCTCAACTGTCCTCGGCGAATAGCAGAATCTAGCATCTTCCTGTTCACAACAAAGCTTCAAGCCCGTATAGCAACCTGATGCACCCCCCCCCTCCTCCACCCCATTTCCATTGCTGCAGGGCCCTTGCTGAGGCTGTGTGTGCTGCTGCCACCAGCTTCAAGCCTAAGCCCACACTCAAGGTGCCTGACATTGATGACCTGCCAGAGGTGCCCAAAAACCTGCACAAGGTGGGTGTTGCACCCAGACAGATCCCCGACCCCCGACCCCACCCACCCACCCACACAGAGGGGGTGGGTTGGAGGCCGAGGGTGTTGAGCGAGAACAGGGGGGCTATATATAGTGTCCATGTGTGTGTGTGGGGGGGGGTGGAGGGAGGGGAGGCCATTCAAGGTGCCTGACATTGACGACCTGCCAGAAGTGCCCAAGAACCTGCACAAGGTGAACAGTGACCAAAGAAGGAAGTGTAGTGGGAAAGGAGGGGGGGGGGGGAGTGTGTTGCACACATGGGTGACTTGACAGACATGTGCTGTGTGTTGCAGCGTCTGGAGTTGGTTGCGCGCATGCAGCTGGCGCACTACCTGCAGCTCCCCCCCCCCCCCGCGCCACCCTCACATCCTACCATATTCATTCACACTAGTATCCACAAGCCTATGTCTGCCTTGTAGGGTGCGCAGCTCTGTACTGAGCCAGTTTCCTATTGCCAATCGGTCCTTACAGCCAACCTTATAGCAAACCTGTTCAACACTTTGTCATTGTGTTTTTTGCTGCAGCGTCTGGAGCTGGTTGCGCGTGTGCAGCTGGCCCACTACCTGCAGCTGCCACTGTCTGATGTCTCCCCCCCCCCCCAGCCCCCCCCCCCCCCCCCCCCGCACACACACACCCTCCCGAAGGTACAGTCGCCAGGGCTATATGGCAAGATGTACTAATGTGACGTTTGTTATTTTGCCGTGCTGCAGCGTCTGGAGCTTGTGGCTCGTGTGCAGTTGGCCCACTACTTGCAGCTGCCGCTGTCTGATGTCCCCGCCTCCATCAGTGAGTACACCACTACTGACATTGCAGCAGCATGCAGCGCAGCAGGAGTGATGCTGGTCAAGGGCACAAAGAAGACGGTGAGGGGGTGGTGATGTTGGAGGGGGGGGTTGTTGAATTTGGGGGGGAAGTGTGTGTGTGTGTGTGGGGGGGGGGGGGGGGGAGTGTGTGGGGGGGGGGGTGCTGGGGTGTGTGCAGCTGTTGTGAACGGAGGGAAAACAGGGAGCAAGTGTCCCAATCAGGGGGGAGGGTGGTTGAAAGGCTGTCTGATGTTCCTGCCTCCATCAGTGAGTACACCACTACTGATTTTGCAGCAGCATGCAGCGCGGCGGGAGTGATGCTGGTCAAGGGCACAAAGAAGACGGTGAGAGGGTAATGGGAAAATGGGGGAGGGGTGGGGTGGGGGGGGGGGGCGAACGGGGGTGGGGGGGGGGCAGTGTCGTAGGTGGCGAATGGGGAGTAATGCTGGTCGAAGGGCGCCAAGAAGACGGTGAGAGGGTGGTGTGAGGGTTTGCCGTGGTGCGGGGGGGGGGGGGGCGTCCACAAGGGGGGGTGTTGCAGGAGTGGGCGAGGGTGGTGGTTGAAAATAACGGACAGGGGGGGTGTCTCCAACTTACTAAGGAGGCAAGTGGGGTGCTGATGACAACGTGTTGGCTGCTTTGCTGCTCCAAACGTAAATAACCAATACCAATATTCCAATATTGCAGGGGGTTAACCCTCAATAATGATTCAGCAAACAACTGGATGTAAGTGAGCCGCAGTATTCAAGGGCGGTGCAGCAAGGCAGACTTTGCTTGCCTGCAGATGCACAGGGCCGGTACCCACCGGAGTCATGTTGAGACAGTATTCAACATGAGATTGGCTGGCGCGGGGTTGGTGACACAGTGGGTTGCTGCTGCTGCTGCTGGTGCTGCTGGTGCTGCCTGCAGGCACTGCTGAGCTTGGTGGTGACTGAGACAGGTGAGAGAATGAGGGAGAGAGTGAGAGTGAAAAAACAGAGTGAGAGAGTGAGAGTGGGGCGAGAGTGAGAGAAGGAGTGAGGGAGGGAATGAGCTTGGTAGTGACTAAAACATGTGAAAGTGAGGCATAGATGTTTGGGTCTGCACAATCACATGTTTGCCACATGGGTAGAGACAGGTATGGTCTGCACACTGGGGGGAGTTTTGACCCTCTCTAGCTTGTATCCCTCCTGTTTATGTATTACTGGGTTGCTCTTCATCGGCACTGCTGCCGCCCTTGCTGATGAGCCACCCCCCCCCCCCCCCGCGTAGGAAATGGGACCCCTCGCCCCCAGCCTTGCGCCCCCCCCCCCCTCTAAAGGTCTTATGTTTGTGGTGGGTCCCGAGCTGGGTTGCAGGCACGGCATGGCAGCAAATACAATAGCTGTTGTGGCCTCCCACTGTGCAGAACGTAAATCGTCTTTGAAGCTGATGCAGCTTGTGGTCTTTGATCCTGTCGCCGATCAAGCACCAGAAGCTGCATCAGCTTTGATTACAGGTTGGACAGTCTGCAGGTAGAGGGAGGCACATGGGTGTATGTCAACCTCAGTTAGACACATGAGTGTGCATCATTGGTACACTGACTGGAGGCGTGGCATCCTGTACATTGCTGTTGTGGTCGGCTCCCCACTTCGCAGAACACTTGGTTTTGAAGCTGATGCAGCTTTTCGTGCTTGGTCAACAGGCTGATCAAGCACCAGAAGCTGCATCAGCTGTGAAGGCAGGTTGCAGTCTGTATGTGCAGGGAGGGACATGGGGGTGTGTACAACACAGTAAGGCACATTGGGTCTGCAGGGTTGATACCTTGATTTGGCATGCTTTACTCTGCTGTTGCGGCGTCCCAATGTGCAGAACGTAATCTGTCTTCAAAGCTGATGCAGCTTGTAATGCTCAATCCAAGCAACGGATCAAGCACCACAACTTGAAGCTGCATCAGCTTTCAGTGCATATTACAGCCTGTATGTACAGGGAGACACTTGGGTGTGTACACCTTCGAAGATGAATTTGGCATGCTGTACAACTCTGGTGTGGCCTCGCATCAGCAGAACGTAATGAGTTTTCGAAGCTGATGCAGCTTATAGTGCTCGATCCGTGCGATGGATCAAGCACCACAAGCTGCATCAGCTTTGGAAATCTATGATGTTCTGCATGTACAGGGAGGCACATGGCTGTGCAGACCTCAGTGCGGCGCATTGCTGTGCATGGTGGTGATGCATCAAACAGGGTTTTGAGGACATATGCTGACATGTGCCGTGCTGTGCTATGCTGTGCCCGACAAAAAATGACGTGGTTCCGACCTTGAGGGTCTGCTGTTGCAATGGGCGGCCAAAAGCTCAATTGTATGTGCAGGGGAAAAAATCAATGGTGTTGTGCTGTGTCCGACACTGCTGCTGCTGCTCCCCCCCCCCCGCCCCCTTTTTTTTTACAGAGCGTCAGATGACGTGGTCCCGTCTTGAGGGTCTTTTGTTGCACTTGGCTGTCTCAAATACAACTCAGTTTGCTGCGCTGTGCCGTGCCGTGCTATGCCCAACCCTGCTCTGCTGCTGCTGCTGCTGCAGAGCGTCAGATGACGTGGTCTCGTCTCGAGGGTCTGCTGCTGCACTGGGCTGTCACCCGCAAGGCACCACCAGCTGAGAAGTGGGAGCTGCCACCTCGCGGCTGGAAGACACTGCCCGACACAACAGTGGACGCAGGTGGGCGGTGGGTGTGTTATCAACGGTGCAGGCAGGTAGTCTGTGGCAGACAGCCCTAGGTGACAGCCCGGGGGGGGGGGGGGGGGGATGTCGGCATCACTTAACGTTAGCCCTCGGCTTTTGACACCCCAAAAAGAATGCAGGAGCAGTAATATTCATCAATTGTGTGTCGTATCTCTGCTGCTGCAGGTGGTGCGTGGCAGACTGCCCTTGAGAAGCACCCCTCCCTGAGCCTGATCGCACTCTGGGACCCCAGCCAATGTACACTATGCTGGCAGCACTGCCTCTGGAGGTGAGGTTTTGAGGGGGGGGGGGGGGGTGGAGGGTCAAGCCAGGGGGGGGGGCATCTTCCCTGATGGTACATGGCTGGTAGGAGCAACGCAAAGCAGAGAGGGGGGGGGGGTTGTTTCTGAGGGCAGGGAACATGCATTGGCGAAGCATGTGTGTGTGTGTGTGGGGGGGGGGGGGGCTTCCCTCCCTAAGCGTGATGGCGCACTGGCCCATGTACACCATGCTGGCGGCACTGCCACTGGAGGTGAGTGGTGTGTGTGTGTGGGGGGGGGGGGGGGGGGGGGAGGGGGGGTAGGAGGGGGTGAAGCGGTTGCATCCCATGATGGGGGAGGGGGGGGGGGTGGCTTCAAGCAGACATTGGCGGAGGTGTGGCGCGTGAGAACGGGAACGGCCATTTGCGAAGCATGAGCGGGGAGCCTGATGGCACGCTGGGCCCTCAGCCCATGTACACCATGCTGGCAGCACTGCCACTCGAGGTGAAAGTGTTTTGTGGGGGAGGGGGGGGGGCAATCAAGACCGGAGGGGGGGGGCACTTCCTTGATGGAAGATGGCGGGTGGGGCAGCTTGAAGCAGAGAGGGGGGTCTGGTTGTCAAAGCAGTAAACGTCATGAGTGAAGTACGCGTTTGGGGGGGGGGGGGGGGGGGGGGCGGGGGGAGGATCAGAGGAGTGGGTGGCGGTGTTGGTAGTGTCGGTGTTGGGGAGGAGGGGGGGGGGCGGCTGAAGCGAAAAATCTGGCCTCCCGTAGTCCAGCGCACCCGGCAGACAGCACAAACACGTTCAAAATCTTGCATGGGTCAGGCCACAGCCAGCTTCTGTAGGTTGATGCCTACGTTGGCTGCAAAGATGAGGTTTTTGCTCCTCCTTGAATGACGTGTGCACCACTGATCTGCTGTGTTGTGGTGTACTATGTCTCCAGGGTCCCCTTGCTGAGGGCGGGCTCATCTTTGTGCTGAAGAGCGGCAGCACGGGACAGAACACCAAGTGGCTCAAGGTACGGGGCACGCGGGGGGGGGGGGGGGGGGGGGTATGCGTGGTGTGTGTGTGTGTGGGGGGGGGGGGCAGCTGATGTACGCTGTAGGATTGCAGCATGTGCCACTGAATGGGAGTAGATGTACTGGGAGGTGTTTGTGGCGGGGAAGAGCGGCAGCACGGGACAGAACACAAGGGTTTACAGCAGGGTCGCATTTTAGAGACCACACAGTGTACAGCAGGGCGTCCAGCACATGGCATGGAGCTTTTTGGCTGTCAGTGGAGGCTGTTGCTGGCAATTGCCCCCGACATCCAATCACATTGTCTCCTATCCTGTTAGTATCCGTACCTGGCAGGCAATGCCATTGATGTGTGGTGACTGTGTCTGCGTGTAGCATTCTCTCCCCATTAGTCAAGCGTGCTGCCTGCCCTTAGACCGCTGGCCTCCCCCGTCTGGCCTTGACTCATCCACTCTACCCTTACTTCCCTTCCTTGTACCTGCAGGGTGCTGGCACCATTCCAACCAAATTCTATTAATAGATTAGTAATGCCATTTCAACCAGAATGACGGGCAGTACCTGACATCAGCGCCCCCCCCCCTTTCCTTGTACCTGCAGGATGCTGGCACCAAGAGTGACTTCTTCCTGGATGTCCAGGCCTTCAAGACACTCAAGGAGTGATGCAAAGAGTGACTCTGTCTGGAGGGAGTTGGAGAGTTTGATCTGATGATCTCTGGTGTCAGCAGCAGGCCCCAGGCTGGGAAGCAGCAGCATCAGCTGGCACAGCAAGCAACTCCGCGCTATCAGGGCAGCAGGAGATGCATTGTTTGTTGACGTGCTTCCAGCTTGGGTCACAGGTGGCGAGGGAGCCGGCAGTGTGTTGCTGCTGTATGGGAGTTTTCGCAGCAAACCGTCACAGAGCGCAGCATATGCATCTGGTCCCTCCTGGTGTGTTTGTTCCTTGCTCCCCTGTGGAGTGGGTTCGAGGTTGACATGTACACTTATGCAGGCACTGTTGTTGATATACTGGTACTGCATGTAAGAGTTCTGCAGCCTTGGATAGCTGTCATTGCAGTATGCTGGTGTGGCAAACAGCCACAGTGTTCATGTCTACTTGGTGTCGGTGGTTGAACATGTTGGCTGATCTGAACCCCGATACTCTTGAACCACTAGCCACAGCCAAAATCATCGTGTTGTGAACACACACGTGTTGTTAACACACACACGAGTGACAACAGTCGAGCACGTGGCAAAACGCCTGGTTACCGCAACACGTGGTACATCATCTCGATGCAACTTCAGTGCATGCCGCCCCCCCCCCCCACTCCACTGTGCTACTGAAGATATTTGGGGGGGGGGGGGTTGTTACAAGTGGATACTTTCACCGCTGAGCGGTACTCTCCACACATATATCTGATGGTCAGCCATGACTCTCACGGCGTGGCACAGGAATGCCAAAAAAAGCTGTGTTATAAACCCAGTGTGGGTTCTTGAGAATGCCCGTCCCCTGGCCTGGTAGCTTGGCAGGTGCGCCAACCGCAGGTGCGCCAACCCTGCTTACTGCAATATTGGTATTGCAGTAAGCACCGTCCTTGAACACAATGGCCTTTGTGGAACCAACTAAGAACAGTAACAGCCACTGAGACTCTGAGTGCCTGTGACAGGCACTGTGGCACCCAAACGTCTGAGCTCAAACTCGCATTGGAGAGCCCGCACTGCCAGGCCACAGCCAATGCACACACTGTCTTACTGAAAGGTCAACAACCCTTAACTTGAATGAGAACCAGTGAGGCATTGACTGGCTGTGACAGCCTGGCACACTGTCTACTAATACCTTAGCACCAGGCTAAGGCAGCTAATACCTTATGTGTGCCAGGCTCCACCTGAGCAGTGCTACAAGGCAGTGCAGAACTGCAGCAGCTGGCCGCACACGCCGGGCATGAGGCGCTCAGGGGCCTGCAACAAAGGAAGAAACAGTCAGGCACCTTCAGCACCAAGCACACTTCCACAGGACCAGGATGATAGCCTGCGAATTGGCAAATGGCACAGTCAATACAGCATTTGCATGCACTCCGTATATACGTATGCATGCCATGAACGATGCATGCCATACTGGACTATCTGGTACGTGCATTCTGCCCCCTTCCCTCACCCCTCCCTTGCCGCACCCGCCCCCCTCCACCCGCACCCACATGCTTGTGCCTGGTGATGCACTGCTTGCCAAGCACATGATGTGTCTCGCATATGTATAGCTGCACATGTATCATCTTTGCCAGCACACCATGTGTCACACACCGGGTGGCATCGCCCTCACACGCCGTGTTGGCCAGCCGAATAGGGGTTCCCGGGGTCCAAGTAGGCTTCTCCGAGTGACTCCTGCCAAAGCCGCAGCAAGCAGAAAACCCGCAACTGCAGCAACTGTCTCACACTGCCCCCCCCCCCCCATACACACACACACTGTGTGACACTCACCGTGTTGGCTGGAATGGGGCCCCCGGGAGGCTCCCGGGCCCCGGGATCCAAGTAGGCTTCTCCTGCCCAAGCCTCAGCAAGCAGAACACCCGCAACTGCAGCAGCTGTCTCACAATGCCCCCCCCCCCCCCACCACACACACACACTGTGTGACACTCACCTTGTTGGCCAGTCTGATGGGGGTGCCTGGCGTCCAATCAGGCTTCTCCTGCCCGGGCTTGAGCCAGTACACCCGTAGCTCGGTTAGCCACCTCAGCCCCGTCAGCTGCAGCAGCTGCGCAACATCCGTATACACTGTATCATGCGCAAGCCTCCGCAAACACTTCAGCTGCGGCAAGACCTCAGACACGGTTTCGAGGTTCACGCTAGTGTTGCTTGACGTGCACTGAGAAAACGGCCTGAAATCCAACTCTTGCAGCTTATTCAACTGAATCAAGGGGCTGAGGTCGATGCTTGGATCCAAGGTGTCCCAAAGAGTCAGAGAAGTGAGGGCGGGGCAGCTCTGTACTATGCTCGGAAGTCCTTGGGTGTCCATGTAAAACCCTGGCTGGATGATCTGGAGCTCCTTGAGGGTTAGCAGTTGCGGCAGCAAAGGGACGGAGGAAGGGCAGCGACCCGAGACGATCAGGCTGTGGAGACGACTGCAAGCTGCGAGGGCTTCAAAGGGCGAGGACGCAGCGCACGCCCGCTGGTTGTCACACACCACCTTGTCTTCCGAGTCTGACGCATCCGCAGAGTCAAGTGCGACCGCACAGTCTGTGCGCGCATCAGCCTGAGGTCGGAAGACGTCATGTAGTTTCAGGTGGGTAAGGCATGCGAGGCGTCCCATAGCGGACATGATCTCCACCGGCGTGGCCGTCCAATGCTCATGACCCTTGGACAGACTCAAGTACTGCAGGTTTGACAGCTCTTCCAACAGCTTTGGATCCACACCAGTTAAGTTGGACAGCTCCAAATGTTTCAAGCTAGGCAGCTGCAGCGACTCGGGGGTCCAGCTGTGTGTCAGCCGCATACTACCCCCATGTACAACCACCAGCTTGCCCAGCTGCTGCATGGGAAGCAACGGTGCCAAGCTGCCGCCAGCGCCCATCAACAGGCTGAGTTTCAGCTCACGGAGGTTCGTTAGGCAAGAGAGGGCTGGTAGCCAGGGGGACTCGTAATCTCCGGTCGGCATCCAGGCGACCTGGGAGATGTCTAGGTGGGTCAGGGTTGTCAGGGCTGCCCACATGCCGCCGAAGGTCACAGGCTGTGGTAAGCGGTGCGTGTCTCTGTCTGCGACTGCAGTCGTCACTGCCAAGGGAGCTTCTAAGGTATCTTGCGCTGCATCCCCATACACATCTGCAGCCCTGGTGGTTGAGTTCGTGTACTGGCTAGAGGAGGCCGTCTCTCCTAGGCCCAATAGACCAAAGTCTGCAGGCAGCTGCACAGGGGTCCCCTCCACACTGAAGCCTCCTCCCAGGGCCTCCTCTGCAATAGGCGCGTCCATTGGGCGGGAAGAAGCTGCGGCGTGGCCGGCCATACATCCCCTCATCCGTGCTCAGCACCAGCCGCTGCAGGTTCGTCAAGCACGGCAGCGCTGCCAGCGGGTGCAAGCCGGGCCCCAGGTCACACCTGTCGAGCTCAAGGCGAGTGAGGTGTGGGGCAGCCTGCACCCAGCTGGGGCGCATGGATGCAGCGGGGTTGTGCATGCGGCTGCGACCTTGGCTGGCAGCCAAGACCGACTGGGAGGGTGGCGTTTGGTCTAGCTGCATGGTGGTGGTGTCAGGGCGGCATTGGGTAGCTGTTGGGCAAGTGTTGCTACTCCATGGCTCCAACCGCACTGCCAGGCCACAGAGCAGCAGCTCGCGCAGAGCTGGCAGAGGGCCGTGGGGTGTCAGAGGGTCAGACATCAGTGTGCCGTTCGCAAAGTCCTCCCTCATGGATATGGTGAGGTCCAGGGATGTGATGCCGTTGTTGTGCTGCTGGCTGCATAAGTGTGACAGGAGTGACGCGCGACCAGCGGAGGTGATGTTTGTCTTGATGCTGGTGGTGGTTGCCAGCGCTCCTGCACGCCAGCTGCTGTTGACGAGGGCGGCGGAATTGAAGCGGTGGTGTGTAGGGAGGTGCTGCATGATCAGCTCTAGGGCTGCCCTTGGTAGGTCTGGGAGGTGCTGCATTGGTGGGGAGTCCTCTTTAGCAGACGTTTTTTCTGCCGAGGGAGTCAACAGCAGCAGGATGCCAGGAGTTTCAGCAGCAGTTGCAACGAGAGATAAAGCTGTACTGCACACACACCGCACGACGCCATTGTAGGCAAAAAAAAAGCGTCGATCTGCTTACTTCTGATATCCCCAACTCATCCAGTCTGGGCTGCATGGCGTCCTCGTTGTGGCGCAGTGTTTTCGGCATCGATCGTCGCTGCTCGAGGGCAATTCCCTGACTGGACGTGCAAGTGGCACGTTTACTGTTGTGACACAGCGTTTACATCTGAAATGTGTCCAGGAGATGGGTGAGAAAAAGTCAGCAGAACAGCAACTGAACTTCGGCTGGCCTTCTGCGACCATGTGCACGGCAAGAGCATCAACCCGATCGGTTAGATGCCGGTGGCAGCATCCCTGTCTTCAGTAGTTTCCCCCATGCATGCTCACATTTTGCGAATGCGGGGGGCGTTCGTCACTCTAGCGCTAGCGCTGTTTTCACTCATGCAACATGCAGCAGCAAGATTTCATGCAGGAAAACATCTACTCTGCCACCATGAGCACATGCTGAATCTGCTGCAGGTGCTTTGTTGCAGGTGCGTTTGAAGCAGGAACTTGACTTGAGGCTCACACTGAGCTGGGCTGTCGGCGTTGCTCTGGACACATTTGCGCATGATGATGTTGGTCTGGGCTCAGACTGTAGAAAGTGTACTACTTTGGGGACTGGCATCCCCGGCGCTAGGCAGTGGGCAAAGTCTGCTCATGAGGGTATATGTCTCACAGACGGCATGTGTTACGACATACAGTCTGACCCAGCCCAACCTGGGATCGATGCACTGCTAGCTCATTGCACATAAACAGCGGCAGCCACTGCTGGTGGGTACACCACGTACAAGTTGTGGTCAAAGGCTTGACCGCTCGAGCTGAACCAGAGGCTGCGCAGCAACAGTACATGGGTACACGAACAACTCTGACACTGCCATTGTGTAGCGCGCTTGTGCGGCACAAGAAACGCGTTGCAAGGCGGCCTTGCAGAGCAACATAATCTTACCAATTGCCATCCCTTGGAAGGTTACCACAAGTGCGCCAGCATCATGCCTGCCTTGCTGATGATCACCACATAGCTGCATGCGACACATGCATTGCATCCGCACCGATATCGTTGTGACTGTTGCGCTACCAAATCCAAGGGCAGCTCTGCCTCATGCGGCTTTGACATATGCCACCTGCAACGGCTGGCCCTGTGACAGCAGCTGCTGCAACCACTGCAACACCCCCACCCTCCCCCGATCCCCTGTTGCTGCATGCGCTCTGTCTGTGCTGCGTACAGCTGTGAAGTCCCTTCAGTGACTGAAGCGCTGGGAAGCGTGGCAGCGTTACTGCCAACATCTCCTTCCTGTGGCATGTACTCCTGCCTATGCTCCTGCTTGTGGTGTGCCAGGGAATGCTGCTGCTGCTGCTGCTGCTGTGTTTCTTGCAGGGATGGGTTCGAGATGGTGTCAGCAAGTGAACTGACAGGCAGCACCCCACCATGGGAGCTTTTGTTGACAGCAGCAGGATGTTCAGAACCCCACGAAGCCAGCTCAGCTGATGGTGTCCCCATTTACAAACTGCCAGCCAAATGCATTGGTTGAATGTTGGCTCTGCTGTTCATGTTGTGCCGAGGCTGGGATGCATGTTCAGCTGCGAGGTCCAAACACGTGAGGATTGACCATGTTAAAATACGATTTTGTCTGTATCAGCGATCAGGAAAGAGCAGTAGGCGGGGCGCAACTGCCAACCTCGTCACTGGAAGGTCGGTGTTCGGCGAGCGCGCAAGGTCCCGAGGAACGAGAATGCAATGTTACATAATGACCAAAAAAACCAACAACGCAGCATGTTGTGGGTCAGCGAATACTTAGCTGCCATGTCCAGCTGTTGTGGCTGCTGCTGCTGCTGCTGCCGCCTCCGCCAGCGCCTTGCACACTGGCTTGTGCTGCTTCCATGCCTGCCGCTGACAGGTCCTGCTGCAGTAGCGAGCCGTGAGGCACCCTGCACATATGCAGCTGCGCCCTGACACCAGCGCCAGCTCACTCCTGCCGCCAGCATTGCTGCAGCTGGGGTTGTTGCACACACACCTGACGGCAACAGCCGTCAGCACTGCACCAACAGACTGCAGCTGCGCCTGCAGCGCTGCCTTTCCTGCTGCATTGCTGCTCTGCTGGGGTGGCTCTTCACCTGCTTGGCCGGTGTTTTCCTGCGCTGGCTGCAGCAGTGTCAGCAGCCCCTGCAGCTGCTCCTGCATATGCTGTGTGTCATGTCCTGCAGCTGTCAGGTGCTGGGCAAGGTCTGGTTCCTGCAGGCAGCCCAGCAGGCCCTGAGCAGGCTCCTTGAGGCCTCCTATGGCGTCCCCTGCCTGCAGCTGCAGCTGCAGGCAACAGCGTCCAAACAGAAACAGCGCAGGCAGCATGCTGTCTGCTGCTGCTGGTGCTGCCCTGGCAGCAGCAGCTGTAGGGGCGACACTGGGCTTGTGGGTTGTGGACGCTGCTGCCATGGCCGTTGCTGCTGTACTGATGTGAGATGTGCCGCAAGACATGGCATCACCAGCGTGGGTCTGCAGCTGCGCAGAGCCTGCCAGGTGGCCACCAACAGAGAAGGACATGCGCAGGGCACTTTGCAGCATTGCCACTGAAGCCAGAGCAGCAGACTGTCCGACGCTGCTGGCGCACTGAGGTGACATGCTGCTCACTGCGCTGCCAACCTTCAGCATGCTGCCCAGCAAACTGAACAGCTGTTGGTGCTCGGGGCTGTCAGCGCCCGCACCCGCAGTCAGCAGCACTAAGGGCGCCTGTGGTCCGCTGAGCAAATCACTGAGCTGCTCGACTGCTGAGATAATCCTCGCCGGTTCGTTTGCGCCCTTGGATCGGCAGGTTCAGACTCTGATACTGCCACAGCTGCTGCAAGCCGTGCAAAACACTCGAATGTCTGCAGCAGCTGCATAGTGAAAGACGCCAACCTGCTCAATTGGGGGACTGCACATGCAGTGCCTACTGCCGCTGGTTGAGCATCCTGGGAGCTGCTAGCAGCACTGCTTGCGCTGCCATGGGCACTGCTGCTGCTGCTGCTGCTGCTGCCCACACTGTTGTTGCTGCTGCCAGCAGCACTGCTGCTGCTGCTGCTGCTACCAACAGCATTGCTGCTGCCTGCAGCCCTCTCAGCAAACGCTGCGAGGCTCGCAACTAGTGATGGCATCTGCTCAAGCACCGCGCCTAGCAACGCAACCGACGTTACCGCAATGTCTAGTGCCATCTCACTGTCAACCTGCAGAAGCCAGCTGGCTTGAAGCCTGGGCGGCATGCTGCCAGCTGATCTGCCAGAAGTTGATGAACGGGCATCGTTGGATAGGCCGCTGCTGCTGCTGCTGCTGCTGCCGTCGCCGCTGTCAAAGAGCTGTGTCTGCGCCTTG
The DNA here is from genome assembly GCA_007449985.2 of Desmodesmus armatus. NCBI lineage: Eukaryota > Viridiplantae > Chlorophyta > Chlorophyceae > Sphaeropleales > Scenedesmaceae > Desmodesmus > Desmodesmus armatus. Next base: position 96,872 of record VIIQ02000193.1, read on the forward strand.
GAGCCTGCCTTTGCTGCCTGTGTGGCACCCTGCTGGTCTAGGACCAGCTTCAGGCTGTTCTCTGTGAGCTGCAGCAGCAGGGGTACCACGTCTGCCAGCCACTCTGTGGGCACTGGCCATTGCCTCACGGAGGTTGTGCCTGCTGCTGAGGACTGCGATCGCAGCAGCTGAAGCCAGCGTGGTAAGCACAAGCAGCATGCACGGACTGTTATCAAGCAGCCAGTAAGGTGCAGATCAACATTTGGCAGGCGGGCGTCATCTGCCTTCAGAAGCAGGCTCGTTGCATAGGGTAAGAGAATAGCGGGCAGCAGCAAGTGCAGCTGCTGCTCCTGAGCTGTCATGGGTGCAGCCTGCAGCTGCTGCCCCTTAGCATGAGCATGCCAGTACTTGGTGATCTCTGCATGTACTTCTAACATGGGCCATGCCCCTACCAGGACTGATAAGCCTGCTGCTTGCTGCAGCGTCCTGCCTGCACACAGGGCTGTGAGGCTGCTGACACCAAAGCACTGGAACAGCTGCTGCAGGCTGGAGCTAGGCTGCAGCATCACAGCACTGCCGCCGCTGCTGCTGCTGCGAGCAGCAGTGCTGGTACTGGTCCATGGTGTACTGCTGCTGCGATCGTCTGTAGAGGAGTTGACCTCAAGCTGAAGGCAGGCTGTGCAGCTGATGCAGGCAGCCAATAGCGGCACCACAGCGTCACTGTGCAGCAGCTGCTGCAAAAACGGCTCGTGCTTCAGGTACCAGTCACCAACGTTCACACTGCCAGGGGACTCAGCAGACTGCAGCATGAGGCACACCTTGACTGTTACTGCATTCACGATCGGCAGGAAGCTGGGCATCAGCTTGACAACTGCTTGGGGCAGCAGCTGTGGGCTGGGCATGCTGCCGCACCTCCAACCGCAGCGGCTCATGACCGCTGCTGCAAGGCGCAGGGCTGCAGGTGTTGTAGGGCCTATCAACAGGATCTGTGAGGATTCATGAGCCCACAGGTCCTGCACAATAGCGTATACGTGCAGCAGTGCAGTTGCGCGTGGCACAGCCCCGTCCGATGTCTCATCTGTGCTGAAAATCGCCAACTGCTGTGCCGGATCTGCCTGAGGCTGCTGCTGTGCCTGTCGTGCTGATGTCATGACGTGCTCAGTGGCAGCGTCCAGGATGGAGGGCAGCTGCTGCAGCAAGCCTGAGGTCTGCAGCTGCTGCCTGATGCTGGCCTTGAGGATGCTGCTGGTACCATGCACCATGCCCAGCGCCGGCAGCAGCGTCATGTCACCAGTGCTGGAGTCCTCGCAGAACTTGAGCACAGCTTTCAGCAGCACACCAAGGCAGCGGGTGACACTAGCGCACTGCAATGCGCTGGCTGCTGGATCATTTGCGGTCTTAAGTAGGACAGTTGTCATGCGCAGGGGCACCTGCAGCATTTTGCAGAGCCAAAGAGAAGATTCCGAAGTTTTGCATTTGTCCGGTAGCACCGTGCTACTGGGTGAGCTCAGCTTCACAGGCATCTGAAAGAGGTGTACACTCAAACATGCTTGGGACCAGCGCAGCTCAATGAAAGGTTTGTGCGCCATCTCAATGGCATGCGCCACTATGCTATGCTATGGTAAGGCTGTAATCCTGAAGACAAAATGCAGGCCTGATGCCATTGGCATGCCACACATGACGCTGCGCACTGCCAGTGGCGGCCAGTGGCGCCACACACACATCATTTGCGCACTGCCAGTGGCACAGGGCCAGTGGCGGCCACACACACATCATTTGCAAGTGGCCAAAAGTAAAACTGAGTATCCTTCTACTACAAGTCCTCCTGGAAACTTTAGTGATTGCTGATGTACTAGTATTGATGCTAGTATTAAGTTTTTTCGCTGGGCGTACCCACGCCCTTGTACCTAACTTCGGACTGTCTGAACTTTGGATGGTGGATGGATTGGCTGGACGCACACTCTGTGTCAACACATACACATATGCTAAACACAGTGGCCGCGCTGTGCCATCAGGATGGGCCGCATCACCGATGTTGAGTCATGCACCCTGGCGCTGCAAGGAAACAACTGCTGGCATCACCCTTTCACTGTGTTTGTTGAATAACCGCCAAGAATGCTTCCCACCTGGTCAGTGATGACAAGCGTCTTCCAGTCCTGTTCTGTGAGCTCCTGGAAGCCCTGGGTATTGCCAAGCAGATTGGCTTCAACCATTTGTTGCAAGCGGTGCAGCAGATAGCGTATCGGCTCCTGAACGGGGCTTTGGCAGCCTTCTTCCAAGCAGTCCACAGTTTTTGATATCACCGTGTACATTGTATCCTTCATGGTGCCACCAGGATGAGCTTACGGTCCTGTTGCAGCAGCAGCGCAGCAGACTGTGACAGCAGTAGATGCCTTCGGCTGCATCAGCCCATCCAGAAAGCCACTCGTGCCACAGATGCTGATCATGCTGACACAGAATAAGGTCATACTTGCGTGCTATATACCTTGATGCGGGCTCAGGAGCGCTCAGTTGTCTGGAATGCACAAGGGCTGTCGAGGGGGTCAGCAGGCAAGGCAAACAGCAAACAGTTGTATCCGCTGAATGAGAGCATTCCGGCGCATGCGACACCGTGTCAGGCTGAATAGAGCGACTCGCTTCTGGCAGAACGCTTTCTACGGAGGCAACTATTCAAGGACAGGGGTAGTGGCGATGCGTCCAAAAATCGGTTACGCAATTGTCGGTTACGCAACGGTCGGTACCGACGTGGTGCAGGTTGCTTTGAAGATGTTTGCGTTCGTGCTGGCATCATTGATCCAAAATTTGCACTGTGCAAACTGGTGTGCCGCTCCAAGGTGGCCGAGTCCGACACTTTCAAAAAGACATCGTCCATTTGCAGCCATTTGAGACCTTCGGAAGCCATCAAAACAGGTATGCATGACTAGATCGTGTGATCCACATGAGATCCAGTGCTTGGGACTGCTTGAAGTGCAGTATATGGACATCTGCTGCTCTGCTGCTTCTGCTGCTCCTGCTGCACCTAGGTGCCTGGCGCACGCCCACCGCTGCACAGGCCTCCACGTGACAGCAGACCCACCATGAAGAAGGGCCACGTGCCTAGCAGACCAACAGACAAGATGAGCATAGCAAAGATATTGAGAGGTGTTGTCGAGCTTATGGAGGCCCTCTGCAAGGACCCTACAAAGGAGGCAAACGACATGCTCAGCAACTTCATGTGTGCACTTCAAATCGGCATACGTGGCCAGCACTGGAGCCCTGCGGAGCTGGCAGCAGCAGACTGGAAGAAGCTTGTCACCAAAGACCAGGTGGGGACCCAGTTCAAAGTAGCTGCTGCATGGGCAGGGCACACTCATATGGCTGTATCCTTGCAGCGCTGCCATGCGGCATGACGCTGTCTCTATGAAAGGCCCTGATGCTATGTGCAAGACTTATGAAAGCACTTTCTCATCCGATGTGCAGTGCCACAGTACATGCGTCATGCCATGAAGTGCATGGCATGCAGTGGCCTGTTTGTGCATGATGAATTTTTGTGGCAGCAGCCGCGTGCCATGCGCACACACAGCAAACCAAATGAGTGGCAGGGGCGCGCAACGGCTTGCAAAACAATCTGCCATGGAATGATTGCCTGGAACTGGCCCAGAACATGGCATCCACATTGTTGCTGTAGCTACCACTGTACAGCTCACTGAGACAGCATCAAGATTAGGCCTGAGGTAGGATTCTAACACAATGACTTTCTATGTCCTCGTGGACCTTTCTTTGTGCAGTTGCCCCAGCGCATGTGCACCGCCTTCATCAAGCTCGCACACAACCCAGCAGCTAGCGCAATGCAGAGCAATGTCACCCACGCAGTTTCCGAGCTGCTCAACGTGCTGGCCTCCTGCTCGGGCGCAAGCAGCGGCATTGTGCAGGCCAGCATCAGGCAGCAGCTGCAGACCTCAGGCTTGCTGCAGCAGCTGCCTTTCATCCTGGACGCTGCCACTGAGCACGTCATGACCTCAGCACGACAGGCACAGCAGCAGCCTCAGGCAGACCCAGCACAGCACCTGGCGGACCTCCGCGCAGATGCGACAGCTGGCAACGCTATGTCGCGCGCAGCTGCACTGCTTGCCTTGTACGGCACCGTCCTGGAGCTCTGGCCTTTTGACCCAGCGCTGCTGGTGTCAGCTGCTGGCCCCATAGCACCTGCAGCCCTGCGCCTCGCAGCAGCTGTGCTGAGCCGCTGCGGCTGGAGGTGTGGCAGCATGACCAGCCCACAGCTGCCACCTCAGGTTACTGGCAAGCTGCTGTCCAACTTCCTGCCAGCCGTCAATGCAGTGACGTCAAAGGTTTGTGCCATGCTACAGGCAGGTAGTGATGTCAACACAGATCCGTGGTTCCTGCAGAAGGAGCTGTTCGTGCAGCAGCTTTTGAAGAGTGAGGGTGTGGTGCCGCTGCTGGCTGCCTGCATCAGCTGCTTGTCCTGTCTGGACTTGGAACTAACCAGCAACTGCCGCAGCAGCACAGCCAGCAGCAGCGGCGGCGGCAGCAGCAGCAGCGGCGGCGGCAGCAGCAGCAGCAGCACCACAGCTCATGCAGGCAAGAAGGTTCCTGCAGCTGCTGCGCTGCTGCAATCTAGCTCCAGCCTGCAGCAGCTGTTCCAGTGCTTTGGTGTCAGCAGCATCACAGCCCTCTGTGCAGGCAGGACGCTGCAGCAGGACAACCCATCTGTAATAGAAGGACTCAACCCTATGTTGGAGACTTACTCAGACGTATGCCGATACTGGCACGACTGTGCTGACCCACAGCAGCAGCTGCAGACGGCATCAACATCGGTGTCCCACCAATTGGTGCAAGAGCAGCAGCTGCATCTGCTGCTGCCAGTCATGCTGCTGCACTGTGCAGCAAGCTCGCCTGCGCCAGTGGCAGGTGACGGCTCCGTCAGTGCCCGCAGATTTGTTGCAAGGTATATGCCAGCTGTCGGTGCATGCTGTACTGGCTTCCAGCGTTGGCTGCAGCTGGTGCCGCAGCAGTCCTCAGCAGCAGCAGACACCACTGGGCTGCAGCCAGTGCTCCCTGCAGAGTGGCTAGCAGAAGCGCTGCCTCTGATGCTGAAGGTTGCAGACAGGAGTATCCAGCTGGTCCCATGTGATGCACTGGCAGCAAACGCGAGCTCAGAAGCACAGAAGCAGGGCATCGGCAGCAGCAGTAGCAGTGGCAGCCCAGCGCATACCTTCTCCCGTTCAGGTTCCACCCCTGATCAGCCCGATGTGCACAGCGGGTATGGGATGGCCAGGCTCGAGGCCCGCCCTGCCATGGCACTGGGGAATGCTGGACACTCTGTGCTGATGATTTACATGGTGCTTGCATTGCTGTCTTCTCGTGCTGTGGCAAATGTAAGCAGCAGTGTCAGTGGCTGCAGCAGCAGGAGCAGCAGATCCTGCAGCAGGAGCAGCAGCACCCAGAGGGTCCAGGATGCACGGGCAGCTGACACTGCATGGCCTCTGCTGCACCGCAACATTGTGGCCCCTCACACCAGCCAGCTGCTGCGCGTGTTTGATGCCTTTGCACGGATTGCAGCAGCTGCAGCTGCGGTAGTGTCAGACAGCAACAACAGCAGCACCAATGCAGAACTACCTGGAGTCCTGCACATGAACACCCTCCCCGCAGCCCAACGTATCTTCACATTGTTCAACAACAAGGCAGCCATCCCAGAGGCACCCCTTGTGCTTCTGGCAGCAGCTGCAGGTGCTGGCAGCCCCGAGTACCAGCAGCTGTTTAGTCTGCTCGGCAGCATGCTCAAGGCCGGCAGCGCAGCGAGCAGCAAAGACCCTGAATGGGCTACAGAAGCCACAATCTGTGTTGCCAGGGCTGCAGTAACATTGTTGTGGAATGCCGTGCGCCCGCCTGGGTCAGCAGCAGCAGCAGACGCTGGGCGCATTGCAGACCATAAACCAGCTGGGGCTCCAGCAGGGCCCGCAGCAGCAGACAGCTTGCTGCCGGCACTCTTCCTGTTTGGCCGTTGCTGCCTGCATCTGCAGGCCAGCGATGCTTGCAAACTGGAGCCTAGGGACGTGTCACGCCTCAAATGGCCCGCCCTGGGCGTGCTGGGCTGCCTGCACCCAGCCCAGCCCGACCCAGCCTTGGCCCAGCACCTCTCAGCTGCAGGCCACGACACACAGCACATGCAGGAGCAGCTGCAGGGGCTGCTGGAACTGCTGCAGCCAGCACAGGGCACTGGAAACCCAACAGCTGCAGCGCATCCTGAGCAGGGCAGCAGTGCAGCGGCTGAGCTGCAGTTGCAGCTGCAGTCTGTTGGTGCTGCATTCACGGCAGTTGCAGTTCGGTGTGTGTGCAACAATTCCAGCTGCAGCAACGCTGGCGGTGTGAGTGAGATGGTGCTGGTGTCTGGGCGCAGCTGCATTTGTGCTGGGTGCCGCACAGCGCGCTACTGCAGCAGGACATGCCAGCGGCAGGCATGGAAGCAGCACAAGCCAGTGTGCAAGGCACTGGCAACAGCATCAGCAGCAACATCACAACTGGAAAACAATGGCCACTGAAGGCTGTGATCAACGGTCATAGTTGCTGTCTTACTGACTCAAAGTGGCACCGTGCAGTGCAGCCGCTGTGTTGCACGTAGTGTCGGAGTGTACGCACCAGTGCGTGGCAGAAGTGTCACAGCCCAGCGTGCTGTGGTCACCTTGCAGAGGGCATGCATCAGCTGCACGTCACCTGTTGATATTATTCATCTTGTCTATGTTCATCTTGTTGGCCTGCACGGCACGGCGCGCTTGTTCATTGCTCTCTTGTGACAGCAAGTCAGCAGGGGCGGCAAACTTGGAAAGCAGCAGTAGGATGTCCATCTGCTGCACGACTCCATGCAGTTGCACGGACTATATCTCATGTGCATCGCTCGATCCAGTCAAGTGATGTAACGCGCAAAGTCGGAACAAAGTTGCAATCAACTATGCTTCGAGTTGTAACCGTCGGTTGCGTAATCGACGGTTGAACGTTGCGCACTAATTTTTTCACGCTGCAACATGCACTGCAGACGACGGATTAACCGTTACCCAGTGCAGCTTCTTCTTCATGCCGAGAAGCGTCTCGTGTGCAACTGATATCGGCAACATCCCAGTCTGACAACGCTGTGCAACCTTGGGTGAGCGCTCCTGGGCCCAACAATACAGATATAGAGCATGCAAGCATGATCTACTAATTTGTCAGCATGATCAGCATCTGTGGTACGTGTGGCTGTCTGGATCAGCTGATGCAGCAGAAGGCATCTACTGCTCTCAGAGTCTGCTGCCCTGCTGCTGCAACAGGACTGTACCGTTTATTCTGGTGACACCATGGAAGATACGATGTACACGGTGATAGCACGAGCTGTGAAGTGCATGGCAACAAGCTGCCAAAGCCCCATCCAGGAACCAGTGCGCTTGGCGCTGGACGACTTTGTGCAATTCGTCGAGGCCGGTCTGCTAGGCGATTCCTTGTGCCTCACGGAGCTCACAGAAGAGGACTGGAAGGCAGTTGTTGTCAACGACCAGGTGGGGAGCATGTTGGGGTGTTGTGGGCAACATGGGTGGTACGTTGATGCCAGCAGTTTCCTTGCAGCACCAGGGTTCATGACGCATTCAAGATTCAAGCGGCTCGCCAGTGATGAACAGCAACATGTGTTCACAACACCCCTGATTACGCTTTGACTCTGCTTGTTTGCAGGTGCCGCTGCGCATGGCCACTGCCGTGGTCAAGGTCGCACACAATCCAGCAGCCAGCGCGTTGCAGTGCGCTAGTGTCACCCGCTGCCTCGGTGTGCTGCTCAGGGCAGTGCTCGAGTTCTGTGAAGAGTCTGAGTCCGAGGACGGCATTCCGCTGCTGCCAGCTTTTTGGATGACGGGTGACAGCAGCAGCATGCTAAAGGCCAGCATCAGGCAGCAGCTGCAGACGTCCGGCTTGCTGCAGCAGCTGGCCTCCATCCTGGACGCTGCCACTGAGCACGTCACGGCACAGCAGCAGCCCCCGACAGATCTGGCACAGCAGCTGGCCATATTCAGCACAGAAGAGACAGCTGATGGGATTGTTCCGCGCGCAACTGCACTGCTGCACCTGTGCGACACTGTGCTGGACCTGTGGGCTCATGAGCCCATCTCACGCATCCCGTCGATGGGTCCCATAGCCCCTGCAGCCCTGCGCCTCGCAGCGGTTGTCATGAGCCGCTGCGACTGGAGGTGCGGCAGCATGCCCAGCCCTCAGCTGCCACCCCAGGCGGTGGTAAAGATGCTGCCCAGGTTCCTGATCATCGTCAATTCGGTGACAGTAAAGGTGTGCCTCATGCTGCAGTCTTCGAAGTGCCCTGCCAGTATGTTCCTGGGTGAGTGGTACCAGAGGCGAGAGCCGTTTGCGCAGCAGCTGTTGCAGAGTGACAGTGTGGTGCCGCTGCTGGCTGCCTGCATCAGCTGCACGGCCTGTCTACAGCTTGAAGTCAACACCTCTCCAGATCATCGCAGCAGCAGCAGTACAGCATCGACTAGCACCAGCACTGCTGCTCGCAGCAGCAGCAGCAGCAGCAGCGGCGGCGGCAGCAGTGCTGTGCTTCTGCAGCCCAGCTCCAGCCTGCAGCAGCTGTTTCAGTGCTTTGGTGTCAGCAGCCTGACAGCTCTGTGTGCAGGCAGGACGCTGCAGGAGGGGGGCTTACCAGTTCTTGTAGGGCATGGCCCATGCTGGAAACATACGCAGACATCACTACGTACTGGCTGGCTCAAGCTAACGGGCAGCAGCTGCAGGACACACCCATGACAGCTCAGGAGCAGCGGCTGCACTTGCAGCTTCCAGCGCTGCTGCTACCATGTGCAACCAGCCTGCTTCTGAATGCGGATGAACCCCACCTGCCAAGCGTTGAGCTGTACCCCACTGGCTATTCCGCAACAGTCTGTGCAAACTGCTTGTGCTTGCCACGCTGGGTTCAGCTGCTGCATCTGCAGTCCCCAGCACTGCTGGCAGCAGGCAGAACACCCCTCAGGCAATGGCCAGTGCCCCCAGAATGGCTAGCAGACGTGATGCCCCTGCTGCTGCAGCTTACAGAGGAAAGCCTGAAGCTGGTCCGGGTCACCACACAGACAGCACAGGCAAGCTCAGACACACAGAACCAGTGCTTCGACAGCAGCGGCAGCAGCAGCAGCCTGTTCCGTGCTGCCTGTGCTGCAGCATCTGGCAGGCCGGCTGGCAGCATCCCGGCCGGGCTTCAACAGTTTGACACTGAATTGGCACTGCAAAACACGGGAACACTGGTTGCGTTGCTAGCCACGGTGCTTGAAAAGATGGTAGCGAGCCCTACAGCGTCTGCTGGGACGAGCGCAGGCAGCAGCAGCAGTGCTGGTGGCAGCAGGCGCAGCAGCAACATTGCTCAGCAGGCTGGCAGCAGCAGCAGCAGTGCTCCTGGCAGCAGCAGCAGCAGCTTCCGGGTTGCTCAGGCTGTAGGAACCGAACATGCACTCCCCCAACTGAGCAGCTTGGCCCCTTTCACCATGCAGCTGCTGCAGACATTCGAGTCCTTTGCTCGGCTTGCAGCAGCTGTGGCAGTGTCAGACTGTGACCCTGGCGATCCAAGGGGTTTCATGAACCGGCACAGGGTCGTTTCAGCAGCCGAGCAGCTCAGCAAATTGGTCAGCAGGCCAGAGGCGCCATTGATGCTGCTGACTGCGGGTGCGGCTGCTGGCAGCCCTGAGCACCAGCAGCTGTTCAGTTTGCTGGGCAGCATGCTGAAGGTTGGCAGCGCAGTGAGCAGCTTGTCACCTCAGTGCGCCAGCAGCGTCGGACAGTCTGCTGCTCTGGCTTCAGTGGCAATGCTGCAAAGTGCCATGCGCATGTCCTTCTCTGTTGCTGGCAACCAGGCAGTTTCTGCGCAGTTGCAGGCACACGCTGGTGATGCCGTGTCTTGCGGCACATCTTACATCAGTACAGCAGCAACCAGCGCAAAAGCAGCACCTACAGCCCACAAGCCCGGTTCTGCTTGTACAGCCAGGGCAGCAGCACCAGCAGCAGCGGACAGCATGCTGCCTGGGCTGTTTCTGTTTGGCCGCTGCTGCCTGCAGCTGCAGCAGCTGCAGACAGTGGACGCCATAGGAGGCCACAAGGAGCCCACACAAGGCCTGCTGGGCTGCCTGCAGGATCCAGCCCTGGCCCAGCACCTCACAGCTGCAGGACACAACACACAGCACATGCAGGAGCAGCTGCAGGGGCTGCTAACACTGCTTCAGCCAGCACAGGACAGCTCCATTCAGGCGGGTGGAGAGTCCACCCAGCAGAGCAGCAGTGCAGCAGGAGGGGCAGCGCTGCAGTCGCAGCTGCAGTCTGCAGGTGGAGTGTTTACATCTGTTGCTGTCCGGTGTGTGTGCAACAACCCTAGCTGCAGCAATGCGGGCGGCGGGAGTGAGCTGGCGCTGGTGTCAGGGCACAGCTGCATATGTGCCGGGTGCCGCACAGCGCGCTACTGCGGCAGGCAGTGCCAGCGGCAGGCGTGGAAGCAGCACAAGCCAGTGTGCAAGGTGCTGGCGGCGGCAGCAGCAGGGGCAGTCAGTGGCAGCTAACGTGGAGTCTTTATGTATCGTGGTGCGCATGCATGGTGCAATTGTTCCTTTTGCGTCCAGGAAAAGCATGCAGTGCGGTGCATATGTGCAGAATGTGTAATGCACACGTTGTCTTTTGATTGATTGCCTTTGCACGCCGTGTGGGTGCATGGTTACCCTCACCCTGAGTGGTTACCCTGAGTACACAGGCACACCGTGGTTATTGATAAACGCTCTGCTTAGTGATCAGGAATGAACGGATGATGGATTACTTGGTAAGGAGTGGAATTGACCACTGCTGCACGCACCTTCTGCGCAGAGACCGACCTTCCAGTGCCAAACACGAAGACGACAGGTTTACCCGACACTGTCGTGAGTGACTCAAGCGAAAACGCCTCATTATCTTCCTTGTACTATTATTTCAATTTGATTTCGGCGGTAAAAGTCATTCATTGGACATCATGCCGGCCGCGACACAACCTGCAGGACAGTACCACCAACCAGCTCAGCTTGCACATCAGGATCCACAGCAAGTTCATCTGCCTTCGGCCAAAACTGGCGATATCAGCATAGACTACGATGTCAGCTACGATGCTGTAGATATGCTGGACCTGCCGGGCCCCTGTCTGCTGCGTGTGTTGGAGCTAATGGCACCGGACGCCCTAGCAGCTTTCAGCTGCTGCTGCCAGGCCACGGCCCAGCTGTGCAACGATGATGCACTGTGGGGGTTAGTCATTATCAAACAGTATGGGGAGCTTGTGCTGGAGGATCACGAGGAGCCTGCAGGTGCATGCGTGGGTGCATGCATGGGTGAAGCAGTTGTGGGTGAAGCAGTTCACCCATGAGCCTCTGGCTCCATTGTGGGTTGCTCAGCTTCCGCTGAGCCAATTACTGTAACTGTATATGATTTTTGCAACTTTGGTCCGTGTGTGCATGCATGCGTTTTGGCAGAGAAAGCAGAAAATGCCAGGCCAGGATATCAAGCGCATGGCACTGACAGGTTGATCAACCTGTCATGACTCGCTCTTGTTTGAGGCACCCCTCGGCTTGCACTTGGCTGTGCACAGCTTTTGACTGACCAGTTACTAACGGCAGCTGAGCAACTGACAGCAGCTGCAGTCTGCTCTCAACTGCTGCTTGCATCAGTCACAGATGCTGCTGCAGCACTTGACTGTTGCAGCTGCTGCCGGCACTCACAGCTGTATGCATTCTGCCCGCCCTTCCTGCTGCCGATTACACACCCCAGTCTCCCTGTGCAGATGATCACACCCACAGCTGCAGGCCTCAGGTTGCTGTGCTGAGCACCTGCCGCACTTCCAGGAGCAGCTGCTAGTGTTTCTGGCACTGCTGCAGCCAGCCCGTGGCACTGGACAAACGAAACCATCCAAAACGCTCAAGGCCCCTCTGAAATATTTCCTTGGCACAGCAGCAGTGCAGCAGGAGCGGCAGCGCTGCAAGCCCAGCTGCAGTCGACTGTTACATAAGACTGTCACAGACGTCTGTTAGCGAAGCGTCCACACCTGCCACCGTCAAGTTTCACACCTCCACAGCCTGTGCACGGTGCAACAACCCGAGCTACAGCAGCGCTGGTGGCCTGAGTGCACTGGGATGGTGGGCGGCCGCAGCTGCATATGTGCAGGGTGTCGCACAGCACGCTACTGCAGCAGGCAGTGTCAGCTACAGGCATGGGAGCGGCACACGCATGTGGGCATTCGCTGGCAGAGGCATCAGCAGCGCCAGCAGCAGCAGGGGCAGCCAGTGGCACCTGTTGAGCTGTGTTGTTGTGCACAAGCTGCTGTGTGAGCAATGCATGCATGCCATGATGATGGCATTGTGCATGTGTCATCGCTTGTCACTGTGATCGCTGTGCTATCAGAGTGTTGTGTGTTGCCAGAGGGCATGCTGACCATGTCTGGACGAAGCGTGTGTACACCATGGTTGACTCTGTGACTGTCACTCGTAAGAAGCGAGCGAGGGATAATTTGGCCCGGGAGTTTGCATGCATGCTGTTCATGACCTGTTCATGACCTGGTGCGTGGACACTGTGTGCAACTCCACGACAACGCTGTTTGCTGGCTTATCCTGCTTATTGAAACGCGCGATCAGTTTAGTTGACTATTTGGTGTCGCATGCACGCAGCTTCGGCGCAGTGACCGACCTTCCACTGCCAGGCAAGGAACTGACAGCTGTCTGCATGCAGCAGTATCGCTCCCTCGACACTATACAAGAGCGTTCCCCTCACCGGGATTCCTAGAAAGCCTATAATTATTTTCTCTCGTAGTCCAAAACGTCCACGTCTTCACTGACAATATGCAAAGCTCAACAGATCTGTCTCCAGAGACTGGAGAGCAGTGCCACCAGCCAGCTCAGCTTGCACTTGACGAAAAACAATCACCTGACCTGGATTCATACAATACAGATGAAACCAACCTAGACACCAATGCCAGCTGCGATGCTGTAAACCTGTTAGACCTGCCACTTCTCTGTCTGCTTCGAGTGCTCGAGCTCATGGCCCCTCCAGCACTGGCAGCTTTCAGCTGCTGCTGCCAGGCCACAGTCCAGCTGTGCAACGACGAAGCACTCTGGCGGTCAGTCCTGACCAGGAGCTACGGAGAGCTTGTGCTTCCAGACCTCAAGGCACCTGCAGGTGTGTGCATTCATGCATGCTGTATGTGTGCATGGCATGCATGGGGTGCATGCATGGGGTGCATGCACATGAACAAATGAGCAAACACATCATGGCAGCACCACTGATCAAGAGGGATGGGAGGAGGGGTGCTTCCAGAACGCAAGGTGCCTGCAGGTGTGTGCATGTGCCACATGCACAGTATGCCCCCCCCCCCCCCCCATGCACACAAATGCACTTGGGTCAGCCTGCCTGTTGACAAGCCAGCCGTACATGGCCAGAGACCGAGCAGAAACAGCATAGGCAGGCTTTAAGGATGCGGCATAACCTACTTTGCACAGAGCTAGCTGTACACAAATTCCCTTCTGGCACTCATTTCAGCATGAACGCTGTCTGCACACATTCTGCCCACCCTCCCTGCAGCTGACGAGTTCACCCCAGTCTCCCTGGAGGCTGGGTGTTCATCTAAGGCATGGACACTGAGTGGCACACCCCACCATCACAGCTGCTGCTGTGAAAATCAGCAATTGATTTTTGTCTGCAAACATTCTGTGCCCCCCCCCCTGCAGCTGATGAGTACACCCCAGTCTCCCTGGAGGGCTGGGTGTTCATCCAAGGCATGGACATTGAGTGGCGCACACCACCAGACCCCACCACACCCCCTGAGAGCAGGGCGGCAAGAGCAGCGAGGCTGACGCAGCTGGCCGAAGAGTGCAGCGCTGCAGGTGTGCGTTGACGCCGTAGTAAACAATGCCTTCGATCCTTATGATAGTAGCAGTATCTAAGCATTGGAAGCAACAAGCTGCAGCCCTGGGGCTCAGCAAGGCCAGCACTCGATTCTTGGCAGCTGGCCTGTTGCCCAAATGTGCATGCCAGTCAGTCACTTGTGTTCTGAACTTTCAGTCACTGAAGTGCGGTTCAGTGCATCTCCTGTTGCCTGTGGCAGCCAACCAGTGTGCGCGTGTATCCCCCCAGGTGTTCGAGGCTTTACCACAGACGGCCGCATGCTGTACAGCCTGCCAGAGCGCCCAGCCAACCAGCCTGTAGCAGCCATCCTGATTGTGTTCATGTGTGTCCACCTGCCCTACAGGTGTTCAAGGCTTCACAACAGATGGCCGCATGCTGCACAGCCTGCCAGAGCGCCCAGCACTACAGCGCGTGAGCTTCCATCCCACAGAGGGAATGTACATTACTAAAAGCACGGCGCAGAAGGAGGGCTGGCGGGAGGTGCTTCTGAAGCATGCACGCGCAGGTGAGGAGGCCAGCTGACATTCAACAGCTGGAAGCTGTTGCAGGGACGGTTGCTGCTGCTGTGGTTTGGCTGCAAGCAGCGCACCCGGCTGTGCAACGCTGTGTGAAGCCTCCTGTGACACTGCATGTCCCTGCATGCCTGATCCATGCAGGGTTTTGTGGTGGGGGGGGGGTCACTTCGTGGTCATATTTGGGGCGGGGGGGGGGGGGGGGGGGAGGTCCATTTCAGGGTCAGGAACTCCCTTTTTATTCACAGAGGTTCAAACCGTGCAGGCATCCACACCGACTCTCCTTGCTATGTCACCCCCCCCCCACACACACACCAATGTACATGAGGAGGCCAGCTGATCTCAATTTTGTGTAAGCACCACACCTGATTGGTGAATGATGTCAACAAAGACGCATTCCACCCTGTCTCGAGGCAGCAGTCACCCCCAGCAGTGGCCTCGTCCCTCACTAGGCTGGCCCAAACTTTTGAGAGTCTACTTCCCATGGAAGGATGGCCTTCCTGCCAGGTTAGATGGTCAACCGGGCATATGGACCTGCCCCACATCACTGCTTCTTCTGTCACACCAGAAGGCATTGCCGGTAGGGACCACCCCAGCACCCCCCCCCTCCCCCCCACTAGGCTGGTTCTACTTCCCGGCCTGCATTTCATGGTCCTGCCCACAATTTCTTTGCAAATGATGCTGTCAAACCACCACTCCCTGCTCGCAGTCAGCAGCACACGCCAGCAGCAGTGGCCCCCCACCGCACCAGCCGGCTGGGTCTACTTCCCTGCCTGCGTTGCCCCAGGGTTTGTGTTCTGGTCCACACGTGACAGCCTGCATCGCCACAAGCACTCAAGCATCACTGCTGCAAGGTTGCCGCTTGAGCTACTCCCTACCATATGGCGCTCCTGAGGTCATTGCAGTCACGACAGCAGGAGAGGCACTCTACACACTGCTGCCGCAGGTGGGTGGCCCAGTGGGAACGTGTGCAAAACAGAACTTAAACTTCATTCTGGCACTTAATTTGTCCCGAGCAGCAGCAGCAGCAGCAGCAGCAGCAGTGCAACTCGAACCTGGGCCAGGTTGCAATCACCACAGTGCAAGCATGCTAGCATATCATATGCTGTGGCATATTGTGTGTGGCATGCTGGCCTGAGATTGTCTGTACAAACTTGGTGGTTGTTGCTGCTTGTTCTGATCAGGAGCACTGGACGGCAGCACCCTCCTACGATGTTGGTGTGTATGTGTGGGAGTCGTACCTCGCCCCCAACGGCCTCAAGACCGACTGGATGGGCGGGCCAGAGTCAGGTGTGTGTGGACCACAGCCTAACTTGACATCACGAGGGTGGAGGGGGGATGGGGGACGGGGGACAGGGAGGGGGAGGGAAGGGAGAGGACAGGGGAAGGAGGACAGGGGAGGGGGCAGGGGGGAGGGGGAAGGGGGAGGCCCCCTCGAGGGAAGGGGCAGGGGCAGGAGGAGGGGGGAGGATGGAGGGGGAAGCGGGGATGAGGGAGGGGGGAACAGGGAACGGGGAAGGAGGGAACAGGGGGAGGGGGAACGGGGGAACCCTAACCCCGTCCGGGGGGGGGGAGGTGGGAGGGGCCGGCTTTTAGGACACTATCATGCTGTCCAGACCCAGTGTGCGCTGCTACCGCCCCGCCTCTGCTTGTCCCCTGGTATTAACTACCGGCGCATTGTGCAGCAGCTACACCGCCAGGGCCTGCGCCGCCCTGCACACCAATTCCAGCTGACAAACCTTGGGGCGGGGTCACCCACTGGCGGCCAGAGGACAGCTCCACGCAGCCACTATTGGGAGAAGCGTCTCAGTACGCAGGTATGCAAGACATGCGGCATACCATCTGCAGTAGTATAGCATCCTGTCTATAGCATGAAGCTCAGAGAGCTCGCAGCACCACACCAACACCATGGCGCTGGCAGCTACGTAGCTAGTTGCTTCAGATTACAGTCAAATTTCAGCCAGCATTACTTCAGACTGTCTGAAAGTCTGTAGCAGTTCTGCAGCAAAGCCGACCAAATGGTCGGCTTACCATAGTATACCAGGTAATGTAGCGCGAGGATTGTTACCGAGTTGTTTTGGACGACGCACACCAGTTTTGGGCGGCACATCCTTTCCAAGTGCATGACACTGTCAGCACATTGACCTGAACCTGGCCCTTCACAGTGTGTTGTACACACATGCGGGCTCAAACCTGACACACCTGCTGCAATTGCCACGGCTTGCTGCCACAACTGCTACCACAGGACTTCTCCAACTGCTCCAACTGCTTCAACCGCTCCAACCACTGCAACCCTCACAACCTTACTGTGGGGCTCAGGCTGATCCGACTCTGCTAGGAATGACACAGCATTGCATGCATTTCTACACCAAGCTGTGTCAGGCCTAGGCCTTCCCCCCCCCCCCCCCCGACCAAACAAGCCTGAGACCCACCAAAAGAGAAACCACACCAACCTCAAAGCTGCACCAGCCAAGCCACACTGGCAACTGCACAAGACAGCTGGCCAAATGACCACACACAAACACACAAAGCCGCAACAGCACAACGGGCGCAGGCAGGGACAGAGGGACAGGGCTGCAAACTGTGGCGGTAACACACGCGAAACAAGAGAAAGACAACAACCAGGGCCAGGTGACAGTAGGGTACAGCTAGAACCCTGCTGACACCATACCTACACTGTGCAGTGACCCTGCACTACAGTAATTTCTTAGTAAGCACACACAGCCATTGGCCAGATCAAGACCGCTGCCGCAGATCTGTCAGTGCGGCACTACTTGTGCATGAAAGTGACTCAATTTGACATTGCCTGACTGCTGTTCGTTTTGCTGTTGCTGCAGGTGAGGAGTGACCCTCAGTGTGACCTCAACCACGGCTACGTCCTGAATGTGGTGCCCAGGCACAGGGGCAATTGGGCGGTCAGCACATTTATTCCAGGTAAGGCGGTCGTTCCTACTCAGTGATGCAAGTTGTGACCCCTGCAGTGCCGTTGTGCACAGTGTGCACCACCTACCGTAGTATTTCGTTGATCATCTTGATGCTGCTGCTGCTGCTGCTGCAATAGTTGCAGCAAGTGCTAGCTAGATTTTCAATTTGGCAAATTGCACGTGAAATTCCTAATTTTGATTGCTTCTGCTTGACAATTATCAATAATCCCCCTTTATTCCCCTCCTTGACAATTAATCCCCCTCCTTGATAGCCACTTTGCGATGGCAGCAAGCCTTGCTGTGGACCACAGCGCCATTGCGCTGCCTGCATTACTGGGTGCCCCTTTCACGGACCGGGTCCCATGAAGCATGCATGGCCAGCAATCTGCCCGCTGGTACATGCCTGACGAAGCAGCCTGACTTGTGCCATTCATCATTCAACACTAGGGTGGTCTGACAGTGCAGCTGCCAAGGTCTGTTTTGCTGTGCTCTGCCATGCTGTGTGATGCTGTGCTGCGCTGTGCAGGCGTTCCTGAAGGCACCTACGAGGTGGTGTGGAAGGCATCTCGGTGGCCTGATCACTGTGCCTATTACGACCCTGATCAAAGGATCTTCAATCTCGACCACAGCACCATGGTGCTGCAAGCCAGGGTGGAGCCACTGACAGCATGCAGCAGCAGCACCAGCAGCAGCAGCAGCAGCAGCAGCAGCAGCAGCAGCAGCAGGGTCTGTGGAAGCATCGACTCCATTTACAAAACACAACCCGAGCTGCCACGGCAGCTGTCTGGTGGTGCTGCCAGCGGTGTCATGGTAAACCCTAGTGCCACCACAACCACCACCAGCAGCAGCAGCAGCAGCAGCAGCAGCAGCAGCAGCAGCAGCGCTGCCAGGGCTATTGCTAGCAGTATCCCAGTCAGCGCGCGTCAAGCGGTTGAGCGGGAGCTGAGTGGTGCATCTGTTGCTGAGCAGCTGAGGGCTGCGGGGGGGCTGGGGACACCTGCCAGCAGCAGCAGCAGCAGCAGCAGCAGCAGCAGCAGCAGCAGCAGCAGCAGCAGCAGCAGCAGCAGCAACAGCAGCAGCAGCAGCAGCAGTGCCGCCAGGGCGTCTTCAGTTCTGAACCGTGAGCTGCGTGGTGCATCCATTGCTCAGCAGCTGAGGGCTGTGGGGGTTCTGTGGCGCCCTGCTAAAGCTGATGACAGCTGCCGCTTGGCGGCCGAATGGGGCCTTATGTCAGGTACTGCCTGATTCCAAGAGATTTAGTCATTGAGCGCACTCTGTGGTGCTGTCAGGATGACACTGTAATGGACTGTACTGGACTGTACTGGACTGTTTAGTAGTAGTACAACAGGTGTAGCACACCTGCTGACCAGCCCCAGGTGATCAGCCTCATAGGTGGCTATCACAGTATCACCAATGCTAAAGCCTTGCAGGTAGGGCAGGGCGCATGGCATCCGCCCTACTACAAGTGGGAAGTGTCAGCAAGTGTGGCTGTAATGTGCCGTGCTGTGCTGTGCCCTACAGGCGGCCTGCTGCGTGTCGACCAGCCCAACACAGTGTTCCCAAGGCTCCAGAGCACCGAGTGACCGAGTGTGCTGTGCCGTGCTGTGCTGTGCCCTGCAGGCGGCCTGCTGCGTGTTGACCAGCCCAGCACAGTGTTTCTGAGGCTCCAAAGCACCATGGCTGACGTCAGCCAGTTTGCTTATGTGGAATTGATGCCTGTCAACACACCCTTTGACACCATTCTGCACCAATACCCTCCGCTGACACAGCAGCAGCAGCAGCAGCAGCAGGAAGAGGAAGAGGAGGCGTTGGCACAGCTGTATGCAGCGCAGAGGGAGCGTCAGCTGGGGGTTCAAGGGTGGGTGGGGGTGTTTGTATGGTTGCAGCAGCTGCTGTGGCAGCGGGCGGTAGGTGGCAGTGCCACTGCCACCTACTTGCCGACGGCCCGGGGCTACAGGCGGCGGCGGTGCTGGGGTGGAATGTGGTGATCAGGTCACATATTGACACCATCCTGCGCCAGTACCCTCTGCTGACAAAGCAGCAGCAGCAGCAGCAGCAGCAGGAGGAGGCACTCTTGCAGCTGTACACAAGACAGAGAGAGCAGTTGGGGAATCAGGGGTGGGTGGGGGCCACCTCACAAAGTTTGTATGGCTGCAGCAGCTGCTTTGCAGCGGGCGGCGGGGGGATGTGTGGTCAAGGGCCCCAGGCGGCAGTGCTGTTCCGGGATGTGGTGATCAGCGTGTAACATGCGAATGTGCTGCTGCCGCTGGTATCGGTGCCAGTGTACAAGCAGCAGCTGCCCACTCAGTCGGCTAGTAGGCAGTTGATGGCGGCCATGTGATGGCACCTGCCAGAGTTGTTGCTAGTACTAGCAACACTAGTGTGTGGCTGTGGTGCACAGCGGTGTTTGTTCTATCCACTTGACCAGACACTGTGCTGATCGTCATCGTTGTGGTTGATGTTTTTACAATTGCGCATCTGCAAATGTTCTTTGGGACTGCAGTGAGATGTGCTGCTGCTGACGTCTGAGGGTGGAGTGGGGAATGTGCACTGCAGCAATGAATGCTTCTGCCCAACCATGCGTGCGTCAGCAGTGTATGCATTGGCAGCACACCTCAATATAGATTGGAAACTGGAAAAAACTGATCAGACTTGGCTTGTTGTGCCTTTTGGTGCAAGATTGTTGTTTCGTGTCGGTTGTTCGTTGAAAGACATGGAAGCGTCTACTGTGCATTACCATCCAGCTACTGTTTGCTGTGGTCAAACCAGTCAAGTCAACAGTCTTGATATTTGCCCGGCGCGATGTCCAGCCGTGACCGCCACCCCTTGCATGCACATGTTCGTAGTAGGAATTGTTCCAGCGTCAGTGGAGTCTTGCAGAGCAGTAACGCACTTTGAAGTGACCATGATCTGATCCAGTCACGCCCAACAGATCAATTGACACAATGAGGCGGGCTGCAGCCCCCTTCAGTATATCACTCGTATCACTCGTATTTCTCCTGCTGTGCCTCTCGAAAGCGACTTCCAAGTCACCTTCCACACCATCAGCAGCAGGTCCAAGGTCAGTTGGATCCACAAAGCAGTATGCAAAGCTCAGGCCCTGTGACTGGCCGCAGCTCGATGCAGCAGTGCAGCGCTTCAGCGAGATACTGCAGTTCCATACAGTCGGGAACGCGTCACATCCCGATCATGCGGACCCAGTGGTGTGGGAGTTGCTGGACCTGTGGATGAGGGACGCCTACAGCAGCGTGTTTGACGCGCTGGACGTTGAAAAGGTGAGGGATGGATGCAATTATTGGGGGTGCCTGCAATCGAGCAGGTTTTTGGGTTTTGCAAGTGCTCCTGTTCCTAGAGGTTGCCCGAACCACCTGGGCCTGGCGGGGGGGCGGGGGGGGGGGGGGGGGGCAGGCCCGTGGTTGGTGGATGCCTACAGCAGCGTGTTACGCTGGAAGTTAAAAAGGTGAACCTTGAAGGGCTGAAGGCCTTCGTGTTATGGATTATATATCCCACTGAACATCCCTGTCAGCTTCTGAGCGGTCCACAGCCATTGCTCCGCTCGGCGGGGGGAGGGGGGGGACCTGTGGATGAGGGACGCCTACAGCAGTGTGTTTGATGCACTGGAAGTTGAAAAGGTGAACCCTTGGCGGGAGGGCTGCTGCGGGACCTATAGATGGGGGATGTCTACAGCAGCGTTTTGTCGATACGCTGGAAGTTGTACAGGTGAAGCCATGGCATGTATGGGCGCCTTGCAGGTGTTGAAACCACTGAAATAGATCTAAGCCTGAGCAAATCAAGCTGTATGATGTCCTTGTCACAGCGGTGGTGTTGGTGTTTGGGGGGGGGGGGCAAAGCGGATGTTAGGGAGGGGGAGGGGGAGGGGTGAAGGGGGGAGGGGGAAGAAGGGGGGAGGGGGGGGGATTAACGGGGGGAGGGAAGAGCTGCTGGACATGTGGATGAGGGATGCCTACAGTAGCAGGTTTGTTGCACTGGAGATTGCAAAGGAAACAACATGGCCCATGTGACACGTTGTGGGAGCCTTCACACCAACTCATTGACACAGTCATTCAGAGGCGTCAACAGCTTCACTGCACACAAACGGTTTGTGTTGTGCTTGCAGCAGAGGTGTGGGGCAGGGCGGGGGGGGGGGGGGGGGGGGCTACTGAACTTGTGGACGAGGGATGCCTACAGCAGCGTGTTTGATGCGCTGGAGGTTGAAAAGTTGAAGCCATGAATTGTATGGACGCCCTGCAGCGGGTGCAACCACTGAAAGGCCTATAAGCTTGAGCAGATCCGCTGTATGTTTGCCTTGTCACAGCCGTCGTTGTGTGTGTGTGTGGGGGGGGGGGGGGTGCTGGGCCTGTTGAGGGATGCCAACAGCAGCGTGTTGATTTAGGCTGCTATTGTAAATGATTTCAGCATCTGCCGTGCCGTGCTGTGCCGTGCTGTGCTGTGCTGCTGCAGCTTGGTGCAGGCAATCTGAGCTATCTGTTGACGTGGCGGGGCAGTCAGCCGCAGCTGGACCCTGTGCTGTTTGTAGCGCATACGGATGTGGTGCCAGTTGATGAAAGCACCCTCAAGGTATGGCGGGGGGGGGGGGGGGGGGAGTGGGTGAACCCGGGGGGAGGGGGCAGGGGGTGAACGGGGGGAGGGGGGGGGGGGGGCAAGGCAGGCTTGGAGGGGGAGGATGGGACCGTCATGAATTTGGGGTGCCAGGGAGGCGTGCACGGTGTGCTCTGATGGTGCTGAACCTCAAGCTTGGCCCCTGGACAATCTCATACCCCTCTGCAGGGGTATCGACCAAGCTAGCCCAGCACTGAGCAACTACTGTGTTTTGCAGGTAGTAGTACTAATATCACCCCCCCAAATATCTAATGAGTGATTCCTTGTGTGAATGACTTTTGTGCTGGCGGTTGTGGTGACGCTGCATGCAGGCCTGGACGCACCCCCCTTTGATGGCGTTGTGGCGGATGGGTTTGTGTGGGGCAGGGGCGCCATGGACCTGAAGGTACGTTTAGGCTGTGCATCAGGGCGTACCTGCTTTGGCTTTTTCAATCCCACTTGTCTTTTGCATGCTGTTTCTACGTCTTTGTCATGCATTGTTGGCGCTGGCAATATTTTGAGCGCGGCAAAAGTGCCATGGAACAAGGTTCGTCAAGGCTGTGCAGAGGATTGAACTACTTTGAATCCATCTGACGTGTGTTGCAGGTGTTGGTGGTGGTGTTGCTGGAGGCTGTGTCGGCGCTTCTGTCTGAGGGGTTCACCCCCCAGCGCACCCTCATGCTTGCTTTCGGGCATGATGAGGAGCTGACGGGCAGCAAAGGAGCAGGTGGGTGCCATTGCCAACGTTGGAGCCTGTCTTTTGCCTCTGCACGACAGGAAACAAAATGGACTTCCGCATGCATTTATGTAGCATGTACATCATGGAACTGTGACTCCCCGGGGTTGTTCGCTGTTAGTCAGCCCCCTTGCCCACCTCCACCACCACCCCAACGTCTCCCTCCCCAGCAATCTTGGCAGACGCTGAGAGAGTTCAGCTGGAGTTTATTGTTGACGAAGGCTCTGGCGTGATCATGGACAGCACTGACGGTCCAGCCTCAAGGTCCCTTCATTCCCAAACCCCCACTGCACCCACTGTAGATTTCGATGTACCACTTAACCTACCCCCCCCCCCCCCCCCCGCTCTTGTGCGTGCAGAACTGATGGCAGAGGTATTGGCTGCAAGGGGTGTCCAACTGGAAGTCATCATTGTTGAGGGCTCTAGCGTGGTCATGGACGGCGTGCCTCTCACCTGTGCCCCCTGTCTGTTGCCCCCCCCCCCTTGCCCCAAAACATATCGTCCCCCCTCCCCCCACAGCTATCATGGCAGACACCTTGGCTGCCAGGGGCGTCCAGCTGGAGGTCATAATCGATGAGGGCTCCAGTGTGGTCACGGACGGCGGGCCTCTCACCCACCGTGTCCCATGTCTCTGCCTCCCCCCCCCCCCCCCCCCCGTTCGACCCCCCCCCCCCCCCTGGTGCAGCAATGATGGCAGACATTTTGGCGGCCAGGGGCGTCCAGCTGGAAGTCATCATTGACGAGGGCTCCAGTGTGGTCATGGACGGTGTGCCTCCGCTGTTCAACAGCCCTATTGCCCTGGTGGCAACTGCAGAGAAGGTGTATGTGCAAATTGAGGTGAGTGCTGCAACTGTTGCAGCAACCACTGCTCATGTGTTCCTGTTTTACATGCCTCAAGATCAATCTTGACACATGTGTGTGTGTTGGGGGGGGGTGCCTCCGCTATTCAACAGCCCTATTGCCCTGGTGGCAACAGCAGAGCAGGTCTACGTTCAAATCGAGGTGAACACAATTGCTGTTACGTAATTGATACGCATGTGTCACTCCAGCATGCACCTCGTGCTGGCAGCAGCATATGGAACTGGGTGGGTATGGGAGACTAGGTGGAGAGGGAACATGTAGATGTTCCCATCATGGCACTGCTGCTCAATCACTCACTCCCTTGCAGGATGCATCTTCCTCCCAGGGGGGTCACTCCAGCATAGTGGTGAACCCGGGGGGGGGGGGGGGTGAGAGGGATGGGGGGGGTGGGGATCCCCACTCCGGAGTGACAGCCCGGGGGGGGGGGGGGGGGGGGGGGGGGTTGGAAGTCGTGAAGGGTCTCTCACGGATCGCCCATTGAAGCATTTCCCCATGCCCCACCCCACCCTGCAGGTCACACTTTCCTCCAAGGGAGGTCACTCCAGCATGCCTCCCATCGATGGCAGCAGCATAGGGGACCGGCTGGTGGTGGCGGTGGGAGAAAATGGGAGGATGGGGGTGAGGTGAAATGGGGGTGAGAGTGTCCTCCCGGGGTTTGAGGTATGCCCATTTAGAACACTATCACTCACTCACTCCCCGTCCCCCAGGTCACACTTTACTCCAAGGGAGGTCACTCCAGCATGCCCCCCGTCGATGGCAGCAGCATAGGGGACCGGCTGGGCCGCTTCATGGCAGCGATGAGCCGCAACCCTGGGGCTGTGGAAATGACACACCCAACAACTGACTTCCTGGCAGGCCTGGCTAAGCTGCTGCCAAGTAAGCACTGTGCCTTTGCTTTTTTGGTGGGGGTGGGGTTGGGGGGACTGTATGTGTGGCAGCACAGGGAGTGCATTGGGATCAGCCGCAACCCTGGAGCAGTTGAGATGACACACCCCACAACTGACGTTTTGGCCGGCTTGGCTAAGCTACTGCCAGGTAAGCACTGTGGTCATGACTGTGCGGGGGATGGAGGGGTGCGTTTGTTTGGGGGGGGGGGGGGTGAAACACCCCACAACCGAATTCCCGGCCGGCTTGGCTAAGCTACTGCCAGGTAACCAATTACTGTTGCGTTGGGGTTCAGGATGTGCTCTCATGGGTGGGTGGGGGGGGGGAGGGGGGCAGGGTATCGGAGGAGGGGTCAGGTACGGGGGGAGGAGGAGGGGGTGCGGCGGCAGAGGGAGTGCATTGGGGATGGACCAGATCCCGGGGGGGGGAGGGTGGGTGGGTGGTGGGGGGGGGGGAGGAGGGGGATGTAACACTTCACATCAGACTTCTTGACCGGCCTGGCCAAGCTGCTGCCAGGTGAGCACTGCGGACTATCACTGTTGCACCAGGGGTCAAGATGCACTCGTTGTGTTGTGGTGGGGGGGGGGGGGGGGGGGGAGGGGGCACTGTATGGTGCT
Organism: Desmodesmus armatus; assembly: GCA_007449985.2. Lineage (NCBI taxonomy): Eukaryota > Viridiplantae > Chlorophyta > Chlorophyceae > Sphaeropleales > Scenedesmaceae > Desmodesmus > Desmodesmus armatus. The sequence continues at coordinate 121,902 of VIIQ02000193.1, forward strand.
GTGAGTGGGGGTGTTGGTGTTTGTGTGTGAGGGGAGGGGGTTGGAGGTGCTCTTTCCTGTCATTCTGTCACTGTGTTATCACGATGTGCATGTGTGCAGTTGGCGCCTTCATCTAGTTGTGCTGTGAGCCCGGAGGGGGGGACTTGTGTGCCATGGAGGGGAGGGTGGTGGAGGTGCTCTCCTCCTGTCTTTCTGTCACACTGTGTGATCATGATGTACATGTGTGCAGGTGGCGCCTCGCATCTGGTTGGTGCTGTGAGTTTTGGGGGGGGGGGGTTTGTGTGCCTCGGGGGGAAGGGGGGTGGAGGTGCTCTCTTCCTGTCATTCTGTCACACTGTGTTATCACGATGTGCATGTGTGCAGGTGGGCGTCCCATCTGGTTGGTGCTGTGAGTTTTTGGGGGGGGGGGGGCTTTGTGTGCCTCGGGGGGAAGGGGGATGGAGGTGCTCTCTTCCTGTCATACTGTCACACTGTGTTATCACGATGTGCATGTGTGCAGGTGGCGCGTCCCATCTGGTTGGTGCTGTGCGTTGGGTGCCTCCCGTCCGCTGGCTGCTGGCACACCTGATGACACGAGTGCAGGCAGAGACAGCGGCGATGGTGAGTGACGGCGTGACTTTGGATGTGAAGCTTGATTCTTTCTCGTTTGTTCAGTGCTTGTGTATCTAGATGACGCAAGCGCAGGCAGAGACAGCAGCAATGGTGAGTGTTGAGTCAACCAGTTCGTGGGGGAGAGAGAGGAGATGGGGGAGGGGGCGGGGGGAGAGGGAGAAAGGGGGGTTGGGGGGGTGGGGAGGAGAAAGAGGAGAGCGGGAGAGAGAGGAGAGGGGGAGAGAGAGCAGGGAGGGAGGAGTGAGTTGTAGAGCTGGGGAGCTCCTGTTGACACAAGTGCAGGCAGAGACAGCGGCAATGGTGAGTGTTGACCCCACCAGCTCGCGGGGGGGGGAGCAGGGGGGGGGGGGAGACGGGGGGGGGGGGGGGGGGGGGAGAGAAAGAGGAGAGGGGGAGAGAGAGAGGAGAGGGGGGGGAGGGGGGAGGGGAGCAGGGGGGGAGAGAGAGGAGCCGCCCCTGAGGGGGAGAGAGCAGGGAGGGAGGAGTGAGTTGTGAATCTGGGGAGCTCCTGTTGACAGGAGTGCAGACAGATGCAGGGGCAATAGTGAGCTCACGAAGTGTGAATCCTCTAGATCGGGGGCCGGGACTGTATCACAATGTTCAGTGCTGCTTTATTCAGATGACACGAGTGCAAGCAGGGACAGCTGCAATGGTGCGTGACTGAGGTCTTGAACCCACCGGGGGAGAGAAAAAGGGGAAGGGACAGGGCAGAGGGAGGAGAGGGCGAGAATAAGCACACGCCTTCACAAGCCATTGCTGTTCCATGGGTCACTTGCCTGTGCAATTTTTTCCTGTGTTGCCAAGCATCTCAGCCCACAGGTGATTTGCTGACGCGGAGTGCCAGGCACACCGCGTTGTTTAAGGGGGAGAACGTGTGTGACTGCTCTGCAGTCGCCACGTCCCCACCATATTATTTTTCTCTGACAAACTGATCGGTTGTTCGTTCAATGTGCAGGTGCGCACGACTGGTGCTGTGACGCGGGTACAGGCTGGTACTGCGGACAACGTCCTGCCACAGAGCGCTACAGCCTCGCTTAACTTTAGACTGTTGCCAGGGCATACAGCTGACACGGCAGTGCGGCTGGTCAAGGGATGGCTGGGAAGGTGAGGGAGGCTCTGGAGGGAGGGGGGCGTGCGTGTGTGTGTGTGTGGGGGGGGGGGGGTGAGGTGCGTGTGTGTTTGAAGACCCATGTGTGGCTAGGATTTTGTGTGTGTGTGTGGACACAGGGAGTGCATCCAGCCAAATGCATGAAACCATCCAGGATGTGACATTCCGAAGTTGCGTAGAAGTGCGTGGGAGCGCACAGCAAAAAACTTTACACTACCATCAATCAAATCGGAAAACGTTCACCTGATCGGCTTGCCTCCTCTCTCTCCAGCACCCTCCAGACCTGTGTGTGTGTGTGTGTGTGTGGGGGGGGGGGGGGGGGTTACACGGGACACCGTCGTGCCACAGAGTGCTACGGCTTCACTCAACTTCAGACTGCTGCCAGGCCACACAGCAGACACGGCAGTGCAGCTGGTCGATGAAGGAGGAGTGCGTGTGTACGTGTGTGTGTGTGGGGGGGGGGGGGGGGGGGGGGCTGGTAAAGCGGACGTGAAGGGATGATGGGGAGGTGCAGGGAATTCTGGAGGGAAGGGAAGGTGGGGTAATGGTGTGTGTGTGTGTGTGTGTGCTCGCGGGGGGGGGGGGGGGGGGGGGGGGGCATTCAGGGCAGGGGGGAGAACTTTGCAAGAGAGGAGGGGGGCCAGCGGTGTCTGGGGGAGGGTGTCTAAGCAGAGGGCATCAGCCAGCATCTCTCCAGCTGGCTAGGAGGGTGAGGTGGGCGTGGACAAGGCGTAGATGGGGGGTGAGGGGGTATGCGTAGTGTGTGTGTGTATGGGGGGGCTGACGGTCAGGGAGGGTGGGGGAGGAGCCTCTGGGGAAGGGGCAGCTCTTTGGTCTTTCGTGCTGCAGTTCAACCGGCGGCAGACGGCCACCACTGCCATGCTGCTGCTGCTGCTGCTGCTGCTGCTGCTGCTGCTGCTGCTGCTTTCAGGGACGCCGCACATGCCAACATAACCGTTGTGCGTGGTACGTTGCGTGACATGGTGGTGGCGGATGCCTCAGGTCCCACTTTGCAGTGATGAGGGAGGCAATACAGCGGCACTGGAGGCTACAGGAGGGCCCTAAAAGCAGTGCTGCCGCTGCTGCTATTGTGCCGGTGCTGCCCCTGCTTTTGCCAGGTAGGGTTGGTGAAAGCATGACTGTTGCAGGGCAACTGCTGCCAACAGCCATGTCAAGGCTTGCTTTACTGCCACAGTGGTTGAAAAGTTCAAGTCTTGGCCGCGTGATCCTACTGTGTCGCCGCCTTTGGCTGCCCGCCCCCCCCCCATGAATGCTGTTGTTTGCCCCACTACAACCGCTGTCACAACAGCAGTAGCATCAGTGGATTGCAACAGCCCTACTCCCTTCCCACCACCTGCACTCCTTTGCATGCTCATCTGCCGCGCTGCTGCTGCTGCTGCTGCTGCTGCTGCTGCTACTACTGCTGCTGCTGCTGCTGCCGCTTGTCCTCGCAGCTGTCACCGACAGCCGGCACTACTGAAGATCTGCCCCAACGGCGCTCTGCGATTCACGCCATACACAGCTCGACGGGCGGACCAAGACTATAACCGACTTCACGGCGTGGATGAGCGCATGCGAATTGCAGACTTTGCGTGTGCACTCAATACGTATAAAGTTGTTTTACGAGGCTTCGGGCTTTTGGGGGCGAACGGCAGTAGGCGAACGGACAAGGATGGGATGCCGGGAAGCAGCAGTGCGGACGGTGTCGACAGTATTGCGGGCCGAACGGAGTTGTAACAGCGCAGACGTGATGTCATCGCCTCACCAGACCGCAAAGCTGCTGCCGACTGGTGCTGCTGCTGCTGCTGCTGCTGCTGCTGCTGGTATTGAGCGCGCGGGCAAAGACGAAAAATAAAATGTGGTGTGTATGGTGGTGGGTGCGTGCTCACCCATCACAGCATGGGGGAAGCCCTGCTGTTGCTGCTGCCCAATTGTGTGTGTGTGTGTGGGGGGGGGGGGGCTGTGCTGCAGTCATCTCATGTTGCCAGAGGTGGTGGCATCAACCGGGAACCACCAGCTTTGACATGCGCTCAGCTTTCAAGACTGGGTTAGCACACAGCAGGAGCAAGCATTCCACTGCCAGTGGTTGTACAGACAATGTGGGGAGTACCATCGACCCAGGCAGCAGGCGTATTGTATTGTGCGTGTGGGTGAGCGAACTTACAGGTGGTATACACAGCAGCTGCCAGCGGTGGCTTCACAGTGAGGCACATGAACGAGCTGCTGCATGTATGATGTCAATCAGAGAGATGCAAACAAAATCTGGGTGGCATATCATTTGCTCGTGTTCTGTGCCAGCTGGTAAGCCACTGCAAGAGCCGTTCAGCCAAAGCGTGCAGTTCAACTGCTGCAACTGAGTCAGTTGCAGCAGCACAGGCCAAGCTCCTTGGAAGGGGAACCGGAACTGCCGCATCATGAAGCATCTGCGATGTCACTCCCTGAGTAGCTCACACCTTCAAGGTTCCCGGCGTTTTCCACAACACTAGCTGCCGTTCATGAACTGATCAGTCCATGTACCAGTATCGATGTCTGCAAATTGGCGCCCTCTGCTCTCTTCAGTGAAAGTAATCACACATGTTGCTGACAGCTTTAAATGTTGGTTGTTGATGCAGTGGTTGTTTGCCGCAGCAGGTCATCGACCAGCAGCTACAGGCTGTACAACTGTTGCAAATGGCAAGGGTCAAGCAACCCAAAACAAGCAGCCGGTCGTCATATAATGACGAACTTCAGCACCACGCGCCATCCAATCGACAGGAACACCCGAGCGTAACTTTTGGTGTGTCAGCTCGTATTATCAATACCATGTACGCATGATGCACGGGTGACTTGACCTTCAGATAATATCTGTACATAAGCGATTGCGTTCCGTGTCATTCCAGCGCCCCTGTCTCGTCTTGCCAACCTGTCCTCACCCTTCCTAAGTTGAAGCTGATCCAACATGACCACGACCGCAAAGATGCTGCTGCTGGCGGTGGCAGTCTGCTTGAGTGCTTCTCAGGCGTACGGTGAGTGACAAGAGCAGCAGACGTGTTGCTCCTGCTTTCCTGCAGGCATGCACAAGATGCAACAGTGGTGCAGCATGCTGCTGTGCAGCAGAAACCCGCTGCACATATGTTACCCGCCGAGCAGCTTTGTGTTCGGGTGATAGGGTGAAGGATCGTGGTAACGCATTTGTAGACGTGAGAGAGGGCAACACGGTGCAAGTGACCCACAGCTGTAGGCAGCAGTCGGAGCAAGCAGTGGAGGTACCGGTGTGCTGAATGCACTGCAGGCACAACCTGCCTTAGTGCCTCAAGCAAAGCTGTAGAGAAGCTGCCAGCATGGCTGATCGCTACCTACTACAGCTGTCAGTATTATGCACACAGCTGAGCTGTGCACCTCTCAGCAATGGCATGGTGTGCACTCACGCCGCTGCTGACACCCTGCCGTCTGCTGCTTCTGCTTCTTCCTCTTCTGCTGCTGCTGCTCCTGCTTCTGCTGCTGCTATTATGCCGCTGTTTGTACACTGTTGCTGGTATACCAGCGCAAGCCACCTTGACTGTTGGCAATGGCAAGGTGATTGACCTCACGCAGGTCTCCAACAACGCCAAGGGCAAGTGCTGCATGACAGCGCAGGAGGTGAGGGGGAGGGGCACTGCCTGGCTCGGCCTGCTGGGCTGCTGCTTGCTGATACAAGGATCCCCAATTTGGCGGAGCACACATGTGTGCAGTAGTTACATGCTGTACATAGGGGTACAGGTGTTGTTGAACAGGCCCTAGGGCAAGTGCTGCATGACAGCGCAGGAGGTGAAGGGGACTAGGCACGCCAGGCTATGCAGTGTGGCAACATTTTTGCGACTATCTCTGGTCATATTTCATGCTCTGCATGAGGGAAAGAAAGATGCGGATGTTCTTGGGTAGGGGGCAAGTGCTGCATGACAGCCGAGCATGTGGAGGGATAGGCAGGCTGCCTGCCGATAGAGGTTTCAACTCCAATTTATTGTTTAAACTATGAAAAAGTAAAATTAAGTATTGTTAAGATTATGGAAAAATGTTTGGATTTTGAAAAAAAACTTCAAGGATTGTGCGACATAGGAGCAAAGTGTGCAGATGTTGCTGATAGAGGACAAGTGCTGCATGACAGCCCAGGAGGTGAGTGGGCTAGGCACTGCCTGGCTCCCTCACCTCCTGCCGGGCTGCTTGCTAAGTTGACTATTTCAAAGGGTGTAGACTATCATATGATGCTTGCATGCTCCAGGTGGGAGCAATAAGGGGGGGGGGGGTCATCAGGTCTGGCCATAAGAGTACTTCACAGCATGGTTGCTCGTGCCTCTGCTTCTGAATGCAGATTGGCGTTGGTCTGGAGAATGGAGACACTACTGTGGTGCGCATGGACAACTCGGGAGGCAGATACTACGTGACTAATGACCCCAAGTGCGGCAACGCTTTCTCTTCGTCAGCCTACCCCACCACCTTCAGCTACGTCTACCTGTGCGGGCAGTGCAAGGGCGGCAACTGTGTGAAGGCGGACGGAGGTGAGAGGCTCTAGACTGCTGCTGCGGCTGCGGCTGCTGCTGCCGCTGCTGCTGCTCTGGTGACGTCGACGTCGCAGCGGCGGCTGTTGTTCCTGTTGCTGCCGCTGCTGCGCCTGCTGTTGCGGCAGCAGCGGTGACGGCGACTGTGTAAAGGGAGATGACCACCAGAGGCTCTGGACTCCTGCTGCTGCTGCGCTGCTGCTGCTGCTGGTGGGTGGTTTTGTGTAGCGTGTCACAGCTGCTGCTGCTGCTGCGGTGGTGGTGTTTGTCTAGCGTGCCACAGAAAATGCGGCTGCGGCTGCGGCAGCCGTTGCTGCTACTTGCTAAGTGCCTTCTTCTCACATAACCTTCTTACTTTGCTGCAGATATATGCATTATTGTCCCCCGCCCTCTGGCTTTGCTCTTTCACACCCACAGGCCTGCCCCACTGGCGGCAGTTGTGTGACGCGGCCGTGTACTACAGTGTGACAAGTGATGGTCAAACTTAACGTGACTATGGTGCCTGTTTTGACTCCAGGCGACTCAACAATCAGCGGTTGATGTACTCCTCCCTCCTCAAGCTGCCGATGTCCCCACCCCCCTGGGGTCTGCTCCCTCTCTGTCTCTCACCTGCCCCTAGGCAAGACCTTGTACCTGCTGGTGGCAGCTGTGTCAACCCTCAGGCAGCTACGACTTCAGCAAGCAGTGCATCGCCTCTATCCTTACGCTGCCGATGCCCCCCCCCCCCCCCCCCCCCCCCCCCCCCCCCCCCGCCGCAGGGATGACACCCCCCCCCCCCCAAGGCAAGACCTTGTGCCTGCTGGTGGCAGCTGTGTGACCTCATTAGACTCCTACGACAACAGTAAGAAGTGCATCACCTCTATCCTCATGCTGCCGACCCCCCCCCACACACACACACCCAGCACACCCCCCCCCCTTTCCCTGTGCTGCCCTCTACGCCCCCCCCCAAAACAGGCAAGACCATCGTGCCTGCTGGTGGCAGCTGTGTTACCTCTTCAGGCGCCTACGACAACAGCAAGAAGTGCATCGCCTCTGCCCCAATTTGCATGAGCCCAGGGTCTGGCAAGTGCGTCACTTTCGAAGAGGCAAACCCCACGAGCGGCCGCTAAACGCCACAGGCGTGGACTGCAAAACGTTAACCTGAAAGAGCCTTGGCCGTTAAAACCTACAGAGGAAGCGTCCGCTAAACCCCAGGGAGGTGGTACTACAGATTCCAGGGTGTTGACAGCATGGGGGCTTGGGTACAGGCGGCAGAAAGAGGATGAAAGACAACGAATGAGGAGCTGTATTTTTGACCTTAGTCCGGAATGAACATGGTGTGGCATTGGGTGGTCATACTGTCGTATTTGTTGGGTGGTGGCATACTGTGGCATTTCAAGTTGAACACCTTGTAGTGGCTTGCTTCCACAAAGCTACCACAATGTATGACGTCAGTGAGTGATGTGATGCTGCTGCTTTTGGCACAGTCGTGGCTCGCGTGTGCATGTACACACATGAAGAGTGTGCACATGGTTTTGCTACACAGCAGCATATTGATGATGCACACGCTTTGAGATTGCCGGATCGTACTTAGTCTGCACTTACCACACCATCAAATGGTGTTTGCAAGTGTGCATGCCCTGAACCTTGCAATATTTGAAAGTGTTGGGCCAGAAAGTGTTTGGGCCACGCCAGGTGTACATGTTTGTGCACAGGTGTGCGTGCACATGGCAGAATTTACAACAATAGAACACGTGCACGACTGTCAATGCGGTTTGATGATCAACCTCCAAGACCACATTCAACTGAACTTCCCTACTGAGCAGTAAACACATCAGAAACAATCCAGGCCCCACCAACACGGACACACACTCATTAGCGCCTTTGCTCTTTGAGACTCTCAAAGGTGACCAGCCATGCCCAAAACCCCCAAAAATTGCCCAGCAGAATCCCCACAGCCCCAGGACATCAGTACCCGCAACCACAACTGTTTGTGGGTTCAAACCTCGCTCTTTCTATCCAACACTGAATGCCTTGTGACAAGCGTGGAAACATAAATTATTCCATAATAATGAAGTTCACTACCGCTGCACCAGCGTGCCTTTATGCCTGCCGAAGCCACACCACTACCCACCCACATGTTGGATGTAACCCCCGCTCCCGCTCCCAGCACAAACAATTAATGGTCAATCAACCCAGCTGGTTACTCAACCAATCAGAAACCAGTTCAAACCAGCTCATCAACACGCCAAACCCAACTCAAGCTTACTCATCAGACTCAGCACCAATTCAAAACCTTTCAAACCCAATTCAAAATGATTCAACTAACTCAGCCCCATCTTCCTCAATGCTTGCCAAACCCATCCACCATCCTCCTAGCTCTCACTCCAGCCAACACAGCAGCACCAACAACCCTAAACCGCCGCCAGGCCACCCTGTGCCCTGTACTGATCCCCAGCGTGCTTTTGAGCACCGCCCACTTGCTGTAGCTGGGTGTCTTGCCCTCTGCGGTTTCCTGATCGTCTTGTTGTTTGTGACCCATGTTGTAGAGGTAGGCGCCTGCATCAAACAAGTAGATGAACATAGCACTAGCGGTTAGTGATGTGGTTGGTATGAGAGGGAGGTGGCATGTCTCCTGGTCCTCCTGCTGCTTGTGGCCTCAATTGTAGAGGTTTGCGCATGTGTCATCAAAAAAGTGGAGGCCATGAGTCTGTTGGATGATGTCTGGTTGTAGGTGTACAATATACCACCGATGGGGTTCGCGGTGTATCTCCAACAAAAAGCGACAGCCCGCTCAAGTCCGGTAGGCATCGCCATAGATGTGTGGCAGCTGTGTCTACGTGTGGCAATTTCTCCCATGGGTGCCCCCCCCCTCACAACCACTTTGGGGAGGAACGTACGGTACGCACCTGCTGCAAAGATAGCAAAGCCTGTGGCCTGCATCCAGCTCCAATTGTCCCACGGCTCACCAACACTGCCACCACCAACGTGGGTGTAGTACAGGCAAGGGCGGCCTGTGGGGGTGGGAGGGAAGACGTAGGTAGTCCTTGTGTCAATAGTACAAGTGCAAAAAAGGTCGTAACCATGCCACTAAAGCAGTGTGCCACAAATGGGGTTGACCCCGGGGGGGGGGGGGGGGTAGAGCAGGGTTATGCCCGTCAAGCACAGAGGCTGCCGCCCCCCCTCCCAGGGCACCCTTTGAATTGATGGCAAGTCACCTGTCAATACATCCACACAATCAACCAACAAGTCAATGCTACCCATGTAGTTATGAAGCTCAATGCTCCACACATTCATTGACGCTCACCAGCCAGAGAGCAGTGTCCGTGCATTCTCCAGGACCACCCTGGCTGCTGCTCCCACACTGTCAGTGACGTACATGCCAAATATGTGTACAGCAGCACAGCAAAGGTGCTTACACCCAGGGCACCTGCAAGGGCAGAGAGAACCATTGAGTGAGTGATTAGGACAGGACATCATGAGGAGCAGCAGCAGCAGCAGCAGCAGCAGCAGCAAAGGTGCTTACGCCCAGGGCACCTGCAGGCGGCACCCAGGACCCTTGAGTGAGTGAAAATCTCAAGACATCAGCACAAATTGATGGACAGCCTAGGACTTTTATCATGTTGGTGGGTCAGGCTTGGTGGGTCAGGCTCTAGGCACACCGAGCCTGCCACCCGCTATGAGACAACAGCCTGAGGCCGGCATCGGTGTGGTGAATATGTTCTCCCAGAGACCTGGCCTGGTTGATAATGCCCCCACCCACCTGCAATCGCGCCTGATTGCTGCACCATGCACCAGCTGCCGCGTGTGTCCTCAGCTAACCCGCTGCCATCACTGCAGCGCCCAGTGAGGGTCTGCAGCAGCGGTAGTGCTGCACCAAACATGACGAGGCTGCCTATCAGTCCCTCCCAGCCCACCACCAGCAGGGGCTGCATGGACAGGTCACTCATGAGGTGGTCCTCAACTGTCACCTGACCGGCTTGGATGGCCTGTGTGTGTGTGTGTGTGGGGGGGGGGGGTTGTAAGAGGCCCGGGGGGGGGGGGGGGGGTGTTGGCAGAAAGACTCTCTGCAATGTGTGAGGAGCAGGGGACAGGGGTTGCAGGGTGAATTGTGAGGCTCTGCAGCAGCGGCAGTGCTGCACGAAACATCACCAGGCTGCCTATCAATCCCTCCCAGCCCACCACCAGCAGGGGCTGCATGGACAGGTCACTCATGAGGTGGTCCTCAACTGTAACTTGGCCGGCTTGGATCGCCTGTGTTTGTTTGTGTGTTTGCGGGGGGGGGGGGGGGGGGTAGAGGAAGGGGTGAACACCGCAATTGTGTTGGGAGGTATGTGCTACACTCTTAGAGTGAAGTTGCGCTTGGGGGTTGTGCACAACCGTGTGGCACCGGTCACGCAAGAGTAGGTCCTCCCTTGTCATGCAGCGTGCTTGAAACCTGGGAGCGGGGGGTGGGGGTGGAAGTGGGGGGCGCTGGCACCATGGGGGAACCAAGGGGGGTGGGTGGGTGCAGCCGTCTTTGCATCACCACCAGCCGCTACACCACCACCACCACCACCACCATCACCACCTCCCGCTGGCAGAAGCCCAGCTACGCAAATGTGTAAAAATACTAATTTATGATTTGATTTACATATGCCTTTTTCTCATTAAAATAATACTTGTAACTTCCGTTTCTACACAAAAGAAAAATATGCACAGTGGAGCTCATAGCGCAAAGCTAGCACAGCGCACCTGTGACAGCAGAATGAGCCCCATGCCCAGTGCAGCCTTCTTCGCGTCACCACCAGCAGCGCCCTCATCACTACCACCACCACCATCAGCCCTTATCTGAACCACAGCTGGCATGCTGTTGAGGTTGCTGCCGCTTGTTGCCTCAACGCCGCTGGAGTCGCCTGCGAGCATTCGGGAGGCTCCAACACACACGATGCCGGCCTGTACAGGCAGTACATGCATGCAGGCAGCACTGCAAGTTGGAGAGGCCTGTCTTTCAGTGTTTGCCTGCCGTCCTTGACCTATTTGTGAGACTGGTGGTTGCAGGAAACTGGAACTCACACCACTGTAGCCTGTAGCTAGTGCCTTTCTACTGTGTACTACCCGGTGCTGTGCGCCGCTGTGGATGACGGCCAGGCAGTTATGGACGACTTACTGGTCAACACAAGAGAAGTACAGTAACCTACGCAAGACACAATATGTTGTTACCTGTCCATGTTCCAAACTGGGAGCCCCCCACTGCGGCTGTTGCCCTCACCATGCAGAGTGCCACCCCACTGTAGTGCCACTTGTTGAGGGGTCTGTGCAGGAACACCACCGCAAACAGGGCCGCAAATATCATCTCGGCACCCCGCAAGATCTGGAACACTGCAGCAGCAGCAGCAGCAGTAGCAGCAGCAGCAGCAGCAGCAGCAGCTCCAGGGATACAACACTCTAGGGTGTTGACGATCCGCAGTTCGCCCTGGCATATTCTAAGCTGGGGGTAGGTGTGTTTTGGTTTGCGCAAGGAATCCGCTGGGCACATGAACATGAACATGAACATACCGATCCTCCATGTTCATGGCTCACCTGATGCTGCCACATACAGCAGGCCAACGTTCATGAGCGTCGTCGCTGCCAGGTCAAACCCCGTCGGCACACACAGCAGCAGCGTCTGACGGAACATCGACGGATCCTCCCTCCCCCTCCCCCTCCTGCTACTGCTGCTGCTATCAATGACATGGCCATCCCGCTGCTGCTGCTGCTGACGCCGGCGGGTGTACCCAGTGCCGATTTCCCGGGCGCGAGAGGACGACAGTAGCGGCTCGTGCAGATCTACATCGCTGCTGTGGTCGTGTTGGACATCGATTTGGTCCCCAAAGTCTGCAGCTGTGTGAGAGACCAGCACACGTGCAGTGGTGTCCCTCACAATTGTGTGAGCGTGTTGTGCTGCCATTCCTGCGGGACCAGCAGCAGCCAGGAGGGATGAGAGGGCTGCTGCCTCCTCGACTGCTGCTGTTGCAGCTGTAGGCGATGCCGGCTGCTGCTGCTGCTGCTGAGGTGACTCAATGTCTCCAGTATCGTCAGCACCACAGCCCGCTGGTGGGGCGGCACTGCTGTTGCGTGTGGCTTTATCCCCCCGCTGCTGCTGCTGCTGCTGCTGCTGCTGGTGGTGTTTGTTGTGCTGCTGCCAGCGGTTTTGTGCCCAGGATATGGGTAGGCAGAGGGCCATGGCTAGGAACATGAGGGCCGTCTGTAGCCATGGCTTTTCAAACGGCTTCACAGTGCCACTGCAGTCCGGGGCTGTCAGTTGGTACACTGTGTGGCAGGAAAAGAGGCAGCAGCAGCAACAGGGGTGGGGGTGTGAACACGTAGGCTAATGAGCTGGTGGTGCCGTGCTGCTGCAGTCTGGGGAATGCCACGTGTACAGTATGGAATGCCACGTGTACAGAATGGAATGCAGCAGCAGAGGTGGGGGGGGGGGGTACTACCTTTAGTAAGAGGTGCTGTAGCACGCTGGCGCTGGCTATGGCTATGGCTATGGCTATGGCTAGGAACACGTTTGCTGTCTGCAGCCATAGATTCACACCGCCACTGCAGTCTGAGGCTGTCTGCTGGTACACTGTGTGGGAGGCAACGAGGCAGCACTTGGCAAGGGTGGGAAGGGGTGGGGGTGGGGGGTGGGGGTGGGGTGCATTGTGGGGAAGGGGGTCCCTGGTTGGCTAGACGCATTGCAGCCTTGAATGGAACGGTCACGTTGCAACTGTCTTGGCTGCAGTCTGGGGCTTGCAGCTAATACACTGAGGATGACAGCAGGGGTGGGTGGGCGAGGGGAAGGGGGAGGGGGGAAAAGAGGGAGAGGGGGGGGGGGGTCAACTGTGGTTGACTTGCATCGCGGACCTGTCAAGGCAATTCATGGATTGATTCAAAGACTGGAAGTATACGGAAGCAGCAGTTGCTGCTGCTGCCCTGAGGGGTGAGTAGGGGGTGGGTGACTGAGGGAGCATGCATGTGGGAGAAAAGGGCCCTGGTGGACTTGCAAGAGCGAGGTTTGAATGGACGTGTCACATTAAGGTCTGTATTGCTGGCATTTGTCTGTGTGCAAGGTGGGACTTGCCTGTTTTGGAGAGCAGCGCATTGATTGCCCCACACACCACCAGGAAGATGGCACTACTGTTCTTGGCGAATGCTGCCATCATGGCACGTCGTGCTGCGATCAAGTTTCTGACGAAAGTTCTGTCACATTTGATCCTCTCCGATGGTGGCCCTTCGTCCTGAGTGATGCGTCATTGCCTTGGAAGCGCAGGGAGGTGTGACGTCACAGAACCGTCGTGTGGAAGAACCGTCGTGTGGAAAAATGCTCACTGTGATCAAACAGCTGCTCTGTGTCCTGGTTGATCCTGTTGGCAAGCAAATTTGGGTGCTGTTGGCCCCCAGCTGGCAAATTCTTTCAAACCTTTAGGAGCGTGGTTTTCCTGGCTCAACACCTTGATCTGAGGGCCACCTGCAATACTATATCCTGCTGCATCAAGCATCCTCGAATATCAGCTGCTGTGCCTACGTCTCGCAGGCATCGCATAGGTCTTGAGTCAGCAGCCAGCACTGCGCTCCTGAGGCTCACAAAACACGTGGCCGTGCTTTCAAAGTGTCGGCCATGGCGGGCGAGGGCGGCTCTGGTGTGCTGCGGCACAGTCCCTGTGCTCTATCTGCTGATCAGCTGGACACCCTGACCGTGGAGCAGCTGCGGGCCTGTCTGCGGATCGTGGTGCGTTCTGAACATGCTGGCTGATCTCATCAGCATCTGCAACGGCAGTGCATGCTTCGCAGCTGCCCTTACACAAACCTTGGGGACAACAGATCTTCCTTCTTCCTTGCTCATGCAGGGCCTGAGAACAACCTACAAGCTCAAACAGGAGCTCGGTGAACGTCTGAAAGACTACTGTGACAGCTTCCCCAACGCCGAGGCATCTTTTGAAGCAGCTCAGCTTGCACAGCAGCTGTTCTATGCCAACAACTTCAAGGAGAGGCAAAGCAAGCTCAAGATGCTACAGACCCAGGTTCGCAAAGCAGCAGAAGTGTCAGTGCATCCGCAGTACCTTGCTGCTGCCCTCCCTCCGGCACAGCAGCACCCGCAGCTTGCTGTTGCAGGAGGCGTGGCCAAAAAGGGCCGCCCGCCCAAACCAGCAGCAGCTGCGGCGGCGCATGCAGGCAGGGGCAGTTATTCCCCGCCCCCAAGCTCCAGCACACACATCAGCAGCGATAATGATACAGGGCTTGAGCAGGAGCAGCAGCCCTCACGGGGGCTGCAGCAGCAGCAGGAGCTGACAGCAGCAGTTGCTGAAGGCCACACTGCCCAGCCACCCAACCCGCCGGCGCGCCCGCAGCAGCAGCAGCACCGCAGGAAGGCATACACGCCGAGGAGTACAGCAGCAGAAGCACCAGCAGCAGGCGGTACCTCCGCTGCTGCTCCTGCCACAGCGCAGCACAGCACAGCACGCAGGTCGAAGGCGACCCACCCTCACCAGCAGCACCAGTACAGCAGCGCCTCAAATGCAGGTCGACCCTACCACTTGCTTACTGCATAAGCTCATTGCCTGTACACTGCAAAACAGCCCTGGAGTGGTTCACCTCCCGCTTAGGAATGGTGCACAAGCCTTGTTGAGCGTGGTGGCTTTCTTGTGGTGAGCGTGGTGGCTTAGGATATCAAGGATGAGCTGCAGTCAGCGCGATTATTGAGTTTTGTCAGTGTTGTTGGTGGTACGTTGTCACAGTGTACCCATCCCCAGAGATGGATGGGTCCATGCCCAGGTTTGTTGCAAGGGGGGCTTGGGCGCGCCAGTTGCTTTATATGATGGAGTTGCTTTTGTGGTGGTGACTAGCAGTTGCCTGACTGGTTGCGCACGGCCATGTCCCTGCATGTGAGATACAGCCTAGGACTCATCCTGACGCACTCTGAATGGTTTGGCAGAGCAGGTGGGCGCTGTCAGAGGGGCTGACAGCGCTGAGTGTGCTGGGCTTGTTGCGGTGGGCAGTGAGAGCGCTAGCCACAGTGCAGTATTGATATTCACAATGGCTCTGTCTCCCTGCAGGCTGGTGCATCACGTGGGGTTGCTTTCAGTTTCATGATCAGCAGTGGCCTTAGTGGTTGCGCACGGGCTCGTCATTCTGTTTGCATGTCAGATACATCGCGGCCCAGGGCTCATCCTGGGTGCACGTTGCATGATCTGGCAGGGCAGTTGTTCACCCTCGGGCATACAGCATGACATCAATGGGCTGACAGCGGTGGCGGCTGTTGAGCCCTTGCTGCTGTACAATGCCAATGATAGGCCACCATGGCTCCATCCCCATGTTTGATGTTCGTGTTGGCTGGTTGGTGTCTTGAATTGCGTTGTTGGCGGCTTGGTGGGTGTGTCGTTTACGAGGACAGGATTCATGTTGGTGTCAACATGCAGGCTGTGTATTTCTAGCGGGTCATCAGTGTGTTGTGTGCGACGCAGACGGATGGCACCGCCAGCAACTGAGCTGGGTTGTGTGCAGTGCCTGCCTAAGGACAGGGATGCACTTGTATTGCATGGAGGACAAGTTGTCCCCAACTGTGGGCAGCACTTGCCCCGCCTGTTCAGCATGGCTGCACATGGCCTGCAGGACAGCTGTCATACATGTTGATAAACAGCAAGGTAGACTTGTACAACACCGTCACTGCTCAGGAGTTTGTTTATACGTCACCAAGTTGGCTCAGACATGGCATGACCCACAGTTGCGTTAGACAGTGTACGACTTGCTAGGTTCTGGGGAGATCTAATAGGCCCCATGTTTCAAGGACAGAAGGTGGCTTTGCAAGGTTGATGCTCTGCAGAAGGGCTGTTACCCTTTGAGCTGTGCTTGATTGAGGACAGTTGTGGCTTAGAGCCTGTTGGCAAAGTGTAACATCCTCAAAGGCTGATGTGCCTTCAGGGGTGTGGTTACTGAGTTGCTTTGCGTGCATATGAGCAAGAATGCAGTGCATGCAGCAGGCCGGCTGTTCTCCTTGCTGTGCTTGCTTTCTGCCTATCAGAAACGTGCCATGCTGAGCGATGGGTTTGTTTTGAGCAATCCGCCCAACAGCTTCCATGGCCAGCTGCACATGGGCAATGGTGTTTGCTTGCTGTGCTTAGCGTGATGCTGGGTTGCTTCTGCTGCAGTACCATAGGGACTGTCTGCTGCAATGTTTGTGCTGCATTCCAGGGCAAGGTGTCCATGAGCACAAACAATCGTATTTGGCACGCACTCTGCAATCCATCTGCTAGCTGCATGTGTTGCTGCCCCAAGGCAACACAGGCAGTCACTGAGTGCCCATCTCAATACCGTACCTTCCCAAAGTCCACTTGTTGGCGGTCAGGGCCTGTTTGCCTGTAATGTAGCAGCAGGTGCTATCCATATCCATCCGGCTATGCACACGCAGCGTGCTACACGCTGATGAGACCGTTCCAGGGGTGGTCACAACCGGGATGCGACTTTGGCTTTGGCCTCCTTTCAGAGTTTGGAGGCAACAAACTGTGACGGCGCATCGTCACCAGAGTTATTGCATCAGCCCAGACAGAGTGTTGTTGACAGCAGCCCAGCCCAGCAGGAGGAACAGCCCGCATGACCCAGCACTGATGATCACAGTGGAGCTTTGATGCAACATCCAGCCCAGCAGAAGGGCAGCAACTGGCCAGACACCTTCATGTCACAGTGAGCCAAGGGTTTGGGGGCCCCGAAGCTCGTCTAGCTTCAGCTGCACATGCATATGCATCACTAATGCATTACTACTTCTTTTCGTTGGCAGACACGGCAGCTTCAGCCTCTGCGATCTTATTACAACGGCGCATCGTCACCACATCTGCTTGCTCAAGCAGAAGCTTTCAGCTTCATAAGGTGCAACTGTACTCTCTGGATCCTTTCTGAAGCAAAAGATGGGTGCCAGCTGGCGCCTGCATTCAAACATCCTGCGCGGTTTCATCCTATTGGACACACCTTGGTCTCTAGTCATGATCCTGAAGCACTTATCCTGCTGTATCAAGCGTATTGCACCACTTGCCATGCGCCTACACATATGTAGCTCATTTCGTGGAAAGCAAGCATCGCCGTGAGTCAGCAGCAACCACTGAGATCCTGAAGCCCGCAAAGCACGCTTTATTGCTTCAATAGTGGTGGGAATGGAGCCCGAGAGCGGCTCCGGTGTGCTGCGGCACAGTCCCTGCGCTCTCTCTGTTGATCAGCTGAACAGCCTGACAGTGGAGCAGCTACGCTCTTGTCTGCGCATCGTGGTGCGTTTCTATCCTTTCCCTATGTACCTTCAGCACCAGCAACGACATTGCATGCTTCGTACCTGCACCTACAGAAACTTCAAACATGTGGTGTTTCTTCCTTGCCCATGCAGGGCCTGAGAACCACCTACAAGCTGAAACACGAGCTCGGGGAGCGTTTGAAAGACTACTGTGACAGCCTTCCAGACCTCAAATCATCCTCTGAAGCAGCGCAGCTTGCACAGCAGCTGTACATCACAAACCATAACAAGGAAGTGCAAAGCAAGGTCAGGCAGCTACAGAGCCATGCTCGCAAAGCAGCAGCAGCAGCAGCGTCAGCACACGGGCACTCCCTTGCTGCTACACTCCCGTCTGCACGGCAGCACCCGCAGCTCGCCACTGCAGGGGGGGTGGCAAAAAAGGGGCATGCACACAAACCACCACCGCCACCAGCCCCAGCAGCAGCAGCAGCACATGCTGCTGCTAGAAGGGGCAGTTACTCCCCGCCCCCTACCCCAGCACACACAGCAGCAGGGATGATGCTGCAGGGCTGGAGCAGGAGCAGCA
Source organism: Desmodesmus armatus (assembly GCA_007449985.2). NCBI lineage: Eukaryota > Viridiplantae > Chlorophyta > Chlorophyceae > Sphaeropleales > Scenedesmaceae > Desmodesmus > Desmodesmus armatus. The sequence goes on from VIIQ02000193.1 coordinate 139,922, forward strand.
AGCTCTGCAAGGGCTTCAACAGCAGCAGCAGCTGCAGGACTACACAGCAGCATTCCCTGAAGGCTCCACTGCCGCGTCACCCAACCCACAGCAGCAGCAGCAGCAGCAGCACCGCAGAAAGGCATACACGCCAAAGAGTGCAGCAGCACTAGGAGCAGCGGCAGCAGCACCAGCAGGTGCAGCAGTCACCCCAGGGGGTCCACCCACCCCTGGTGTGGCACCAGATGCAGGGGGCACTTCTGCTGCTGCTGCTGCTGCTGCTGCTGCACCTATCACAGCACAGCGCAGCACAGCACGCAGGCCAAGGGTGACTCCCCTCCAGCAGCAGCAGCAGCAGTACAGCAGTGCCCCAACTTCAACAACACCCCCAGCATCAGAGGTGCCAGCGACACTGTCAGCGCCATCACCCTACCTCTACCCCGCCACAGCAGAAACAGCAGCAGCAGCAGCAGCAGCGGCACCGCCCCTTGGCTTCATCCCCACCGTGCCCCCCGCTGCCCCAACCACCCTGGTGCCCTTCAGCGGCCCCACTGCTGCTGCTGCTGCCGGCAGCATTACACACCCCGGCAGCAGCAGCAGCATCTTTGGCGGCAGCAGCAGCAGCAGCATGCCGGCTCGGATCATGGCCCTCCCTCAAATGGATCCAGCTATCCTGGCATTTGCCCTAGGCTCTCCCATGCTGGCGCAAGCTGCAGGCCACACCAATACTGCTGCAGGGCTTGCCTTCAGGTGTCCCTGTGGCGGCTCTGCCGGCAGCAGTGGCGGCAGCAGTGGCAGCAATGGCGGCAGCAGTGCAGCCGCCGCGGCGCTCCCCACCCCGCAGCAGCAGCAGCCGGCGCTGGTGTTTTGCAGGGTGTGTGGCATCATTCAGCATGAGGAGTGCTTCAAACCCACCAGCCTTGCTACTGCTGCTGCTGCTGGCGTCACTCGACCAGCAGCAGCAGTGGTGTCACCACACATGTGCGACATCTGCAGGCTTGTAGCAGCAGCAGGGTTGACTGGCTGCCGCCTGCAGTCACCGCTGCTGCTGCCACCCCGCCTGCTCACACCCTGTAGTGACACACTCAGCTCCCTTGCTGCTCATGCTGCTGCTGGCGCTTCCACTGCTGCTGCTGCCGCAGCGGCGGCTGCTCCATCAGCAGCAGCAGCAGTAGGGTTGCACTCAGCTGCTGCAGGGATGACAGGAGGCCCAGCTGGGCCTGGGGTGGGTGAGGTCATGGGTTCAAATCCTGGTGCTCCCCTGCAGATGTCTGCGGGCTGCTTCTGGCTCCCCTCAGAGTTCCAACCCACCCTACAAGCAGCAGCCGCAACAGCTGACAGAGGTGTTCAGCAGCAGCAGCAGACAGGACTGGTAGACATACTGGCAGGCTGTTTGAAGCTTGCAGATGGCAGCAGTGGCAGCAGTGGTGCAATACCCAGCCAGTTTTCAGCAGCAGCAGCAGCAGCAGCAGCGGGAGGAGCCACTGGGCACTCCCTCCTGCAGGGTTGCTGCTTCCAGTGGCCCCCAGGTAGCTGCTCCCTGATGGTCAATGGGAGGGAAGTGCAGCTGCAGCCTGCTGGAGCTACTGCTGCTGCTGCTGCTGTTGGTGGTGGTGGTGGTGGTGGTGGTTCAGGGGGCATGAGTGGGCTGGTCAGTGTTGCGGGTCTGTCAAGGCTTGGCAGCAATGACATCATCACGACGTGCTCAGGTGAGACGGAAGCCAGGAAGGGGGGGGTGGGGGAGATTAGGGTGAGGGATGTGTTTATACACCATGTATGTGTGTGTCGACAGAGAGACTGCATGCGTGCACATGCATGCTGGCTAGCAATCATCCGACAAGGATGATGTGTGTGTGTGTGTGTGGACAAGGATGGTGTGTGTGTGGGGGGGGGGGGTGTAGGCGCAGGGTGTGGCAGCAGTGACATCATTATTGTCAGATGCTCAGGTGAGGGTGTGTCACTACTCTGCACATTGTTGGGCCTGCACATACTGTGGCTGGGGTTGTGTGCATTCTATACCACTGGTTGCGCCACCTGGAGGGGGGTGGGATCGGATTCTGGGGCAAGGTGTCTTGACAGGCAGATCTGACGCTTTGTCCAATAGAACCCACAGTCGACAGCAGGGTCAGCAGGTCAGGAACAGGAAACGGGCGAGTCCAGTGTGCATGGATAGCATTCACACATGCGTGTGTGTGACGCTGCACAGCCGCTGCTGTGCTGCAAGCATACTTCACAGCAGGGGAATCAGTTGAGGGGTCCATCAGTTGAGAAGGTGTTATTCAGTTTGCATGAAAACATCCATGCCCCCCCCCCTCTACCGCGCTGCCTCCTCCCTCTTCTCCACCATTACATGAAGTTGTTCCTCACCCCACATGCCCTCTCGCCCCTCATGTTATGTTCAAACCACCACCACTGACGCCTGCTGTTGCTGCTACTGCTGCTGCTGCTTGAAACCACAGATCCAGGCCGTTACGTCCTCTTCGTGGCAGCAGCCATCCACAGCAGCAGCACCAGCAGCAGCAACAATGCTGCCGGCCAGGTTGTGTCCATCGCCCCTCTCCAGTACCACGGCAGCAGCAACACACCAGGGGCCCAACACTCACTCCCACCAGGCCAGCAGCAGCAGCAGCAGCAGCAGTATCCAGGCACAGCAGCAGCACTAGGTGCTCACCAGCTATCCACACTAGGCCTTGGTAGCAACTCATCATACTCAATAGGCCAGCCAGCATCACTTGATGGCGGCCGCAGCGTCTACCAACAACAACAACAACACCAGCAGCAGCAGCAGCAGCAGCAGCAGCAGCAGGCGGGGACGGCAGCAGCAGGTGCTGCTGGTGACTTTGCCTTCTTGGCTGCTGTTGGCAGCAATAACATGCTTATCACGGATACTGAGATCGACCTGCTGGCAGCACACCTCGACGGCCAGGGCACTGCTGCTGCTGCTGCTGCTGGTGTCACTAGTGACACCGCTGCTGCTGCTGCTGCTGGTGCGGCTGGTGACATGGGGCTGATGCAGCAGCGCAGCAGCAGCAGCAGTGGCGGTAGGCAGGGGCATAATGCAGCTGCGGCAGCAGCAAGTCCAGCAGCCGGTGTGATGCTGAGTCAGCTGTTCCCCAGGGGTGCTACTGCTGCTGCTGCTGCTGCTGCTGCTGCTGCTGCTGCTGCTCCTGCTCCTGCTCCTGCTGATGCTTCTGGTGGCAGCTTGGTGCGGCTGCAAGGCAACTGCAGTTTCATTCCTGGCCTCCCTGCTCACCTACAGCCTGGGTGGGTGGGGACCGCCAAACCTGCTGCTGCTGCTGCTGTTGAAGACCAGTCTACAGCAGCAGCAGAAGCGGCAGCAGTGTATGACGGTGGTGGCATGGCGAGTGCGGAGATGTTTGCTGTGTTTGAGACCATCGACAGCGCAGACAGCTACATGGAGCGGGCACTGCAGGGCACAGTCAGGCAGCGGCAGCAGCAGGGATTTGCTGCTGCTGCTGCTGATGCCCCTTGGGGGTCTATGTCTCAAGAGGAGGGGGTCCTCCTGCAACAGCAGCAGCAGCAGCAGGGGTCCTACCAGCAGCAGCAGCAGCAGACAGGGGTTGGTCTGGGCGCCGGCAGCAGCAGCAGCAGTGGCGGCGCTGCTGCAGTTCCAGCAGCAGCAGCAGCAGCAGCAGTCACACCCTTTGGACTGCCACAGGTCAACTATGACGTCACTGCAACCGCCAGCGGCAGCGGGGGTGGTTTCTCAGGCCTTAACCCTGGTGACGTCACCCCTACTGCTGCTGCTGCTGATCATGCGGACGAGGCAGTTAGCATGAGTGACCTCAGCATGCGATTACTAAGCCTCTCACTCTTACAGCCGATGTCACCCGGTGGTGGGGGTGGGGGTATGATGAGCACTGAGCTCCCACATATGGACAGTGGGGCAATGTGGGCTCAGCTGGGGGGGTATGAGGGGTTCTGGAGCCCTAGGCAACAGCGAGGAGGGGCAGGGGGTGGGGGAGGTATGATGGTGGATTCTTCTGGTGCAGCAGGTGGTTTAGGGTTCTTTAGTCCTATGGCTCACCGGGGAGGGGGAGGGTTACCTACAGCAGTAGGGCTGCTGAATCCCGGAGCAGCAGCAGCAGCAGCAGGTGGTGGGGGTGGGAGCAGCAGCGGGGGTTTCTGCAGTCCGAGGGGTCTGCAGGGTGGGGGTTGGAATGTGGCCACAGGCGAGTTGTCAAACCCACCCCCGTCGGCAAGGCGGTACACCAACAACCTGTACAGCGGCGCCCAGCAGCAGCAGCAGCAGCAGCAGCAGCAGCAGCACGACAGTAGTGCCAGCATGGCAATGGACATTGCTGACCTGCTTGCCTCGCCGCCACCAAACCTTGGACGCGGCAGCACTACTGCTGCTGCTGCTGCTGACCAGAGGCGGGGGATGGTCCTGTCCTTCAGTCCCTTCTGGCAGCCGCAGAATCGCAGGACAGCACTCCTTGCTGCTGCTGCTGCTGCTGATGGAGGTCCAGGTTCAGTTGTGCAGGGTCTGCCAATGGGGGACGCCGGTGGCTCCTTACCCCAGCAGCAGCAGCAGCAGTACCTGCCGTTGGCGATGCTGCCGCCTGCCGGCAGCAGGCGGCAAGCAGTGAATGGTGGTGGCAGTAGCAATGCAGGGCTGGGGGTTGGTAACGACATGGATATCTCAGGGCCGAATGCGATCGGTACCACAGGGGGTGCAAGGGCAGCGGGTGGAGGAGGGGGTGAAAGTGGTTCTACAGGCAACCCAGCAGCAGCAGCAGCAGCAGGAGACAGGCAGGCAGGAGAGACAGTACCTGCAGCAGCAGCAGGCAGCAGGGGGCAAGGAGGGGCTCCCACAGGGATGGTAGGTCAGGGTGGTGTTGGTGGGGCCAGTAGCAGGGGCATGATGCTGTCTCACACAGGACCCCAGCAGCAGCAGCAGCAGCAGCACCAGCAGCAGCAGCAGCAGCAGTGTGCTAGGCCACAGGGAGGGCAGTATGTCCAGGACCTTTGAACAGACAGCAGGCGGTTGCAGCCGGGGTTGGGCAGACAGCAACGGCGGCGGCAGGAGCGGCGGCGGTGGCGGCACTGTCGGCACATGGCATATGCGCTCACTGCCAGGTTTTGTTGCACAGCGCTGTTGCGACAGAGGGTTTGTTCAGGAGCACGGTGCGGCGCTGTTGTTAGCAGCGCAATGCAGCCAGCGATGCATGCTGTCCTGCTGTGCAAGAAGCACGAAAGCTGAGGGTGATGTCGTGCAGCAGCAGCAGCAGAGCAGAAGCAAGTGCGTGGAGACACTGGCAGGCTAGGAGGGTGTCCACTTTTTCGTAGGCGATGTGGAAAGCAGCAGTAGCAGTAGCCATGGCAGCAGCAATAGCAGCAGCAGCAATAGCAGCAGCAGTGTTGGTAGCAGCAGGGGCAGTTGCAGTAGCAACAGTGTTTGGAATGTCCATGTACTTGATTGTACTTGATCCCATACCTCAAAAGGTCTACGCCCCACTTAGTCCGTCACACAGTTGGGGGGGGGCTGCGCCCCCCCCAACCCCCCCCCGCTTTTTCCTGGGGGGCTGCGCCCCCCCAGACCCCCCTGCTGCTCTTCTCAATCCAGTGACAAGGGGTCGTCGGGTTCAGGGAGTTGTGTAGTTTGACAGTCCCAGGTCTCTCCCGTGCAGTGGCAGTCCAAGTTGAGTCCTTTCCGGCCATGTTTTGAGCCTCAATGTCTCACAATGTTCTGTCTTGGTGTGGTGTGTGTGGGTGTGTGGCGGTATGTGTGCCCTTGCTGTACAACTGCCTGAGCATGTGTCTGTTCAAAGGTGTCAAAGCGGATTTGGTCAGCGCTGATTGGGTGGTTGAATCGGGGTGGTGGATGTGCGGGTCAGTATTTGTTGATCATGACCAGAGATCCTTCTAGCAAGGGTGTGTTGTGTGACGGTCCACATCAGCGCCGCCATAGGTATGGTTGGCCCATTTTCCACATGTAACTGCCACGGTTCACACGATATCAGGACCACAGCTCCTCGGCCATGCACACACGACGCCCACGACCCGTGCTGCACACACCGATGGCAAGCGCACACACTCCGAGGTTGGGCACAGTTAGCTTTGGTGGGTGGGGGCCCACACAGCATTGCGGTAGATGCTGGCGCAATGCAGCCCATTCCTCTTCCTGTGTGCATGGACAAACCTGCCACCGGGCGCGACAACAACCCGTCACTGGTGCCATGCATGCATCGGCCAAAGTGCCAGCAGTCACAAACAAACAAGCAAGGCCAGGCCAGCCACATGTGTAGTACACAGGCGTCATTTTGAGTGTGATCAACGGTGGAATTGTGGCGACCAGCACACCACAACAAGGCAGTTGTTGTGGCACACAGCATCCGTTTGGCTGCCACTATATCAAGTCCATAGTGCCGTCTGAAAACCAACACAACTTGATGCCACATGACTGCAGTCAGTACGCGTGCTTGTGGCACAGCAACCAGCGAGCATGGTGATGCGCAACTGACAACGGCAACTCTTTTAGGGACAGCAGGCAACAACAAGCCAGCCACAAACTAGCCCAGCGTGAAGTCTTCCAAGGACAGAAACTAACAGGGTGGGTGACCTGAGGACTCTGTGCATGTGCAAATCTGTCACCGGGAGCCACAAGCAGCAGGTGCCGGAGTCGTGCATGCACAGGTCAACTTGTCCAGCAGGAACACTGCAAATGACAACAATGCAAGCAGCGCTTCCACCGTTGCACCAGTCGAAACCAAACAACTATTTGCCACCAGCAGAACAGGACCAGCCGTCGCAACGTGACCACGGCCAAGAACTGCCCTGTTTGTGCAACAAGCGGCCAGCAACAAGTGTATCGATCACAACAGTCAGCCTGCAAAATGTCTGTATGGCACAACAGACGGCATGAGTATTTGTGCGTCACGCACCATGAACAAGGCAGTCAGTATGGAGTCCAACATGATCTCTGTACGCACCCAAAAAGAATCAGTCCAGGCAGCCATCTATGGACCCTCCACCACAACATTTCAGTCACCTGGTGTTGCGGCAAGCGGCACCAGCGCGCATCGATACTAGTCACAAGTCACAACAGCCAGGAAGTCAACTGTGTTTGTACCCCACGAGGCGGCCACTTTCAGCAAGGCCCTAGTCAAAGATAAAGATAAAGATAAAGATACAGAGACACCCCCTTGGTCTCTTAACGCCATAGGACTCCGTCCCATTAGTCAAGCCTGCATCTGTCCCAACCACACACTAGTCAAAGCAGTCATTCTAGCACCATTTCACAGTCATACAGTGGTGTGTCATGCTGCTGTGCTGGCCCATTGATCTGGGGGGCAAGCGCTGACAGCGTACGCGTCCTACTCCTCCTCTGAAGCGGTGCTGTATTCCGCCTCTTCTTCGTCGTCGGCATCGTCCGTTGCAGCAGATGTGGTGGACCTCTCTGGGTGGGAGTCATCAGACTCTGCCCAGTCAGACTCTGTTTCTTTGACGGACACGGCCTCGCCTTCATCTGAAGAAGAGACGAGCCAGCTGCCGTCCTCATCCGAAGTGGTGGCCTGTGATGGGCCGTCGGACGTGCTGGAAGTGGAAGGGTCGCTCTGGGATGAAGCGGTGGGTGTGGTGGCAGGGGGTGCCTCTGCTGGGGGTTGTGTGGTTGTGACGGCACATGTTCTGCCGCGTCTTGTGCGGATGGCCTGTGCAATCATGGTGGAAGCCTCCATGCGGGTGAGGGTGTTGTCGTCGACGTCATCGATCAGGTGGCGCTCTGTCAGCACACGCAGCTGGTCGGCACTGGGGCGCCTTGCCTGTTTCAGCAGTTCCGTGATGATGCGCGTGGCATTGGCCTTGGTCTTGGGGGCTGTCCTGTGTAGGCGTTTCGATGAATGGTGTCGAGCTGCTTGGGTGTGGGGGGTTCGGGTTTTGCCCTTGACCTGGTCTGGATGATGTCACTTGCCTCTGTTGTTGTCATGGCGTCAAACGCCTTGTCTGGTGTTTTGCCTGCACAACACGGATGATGCGACGTTTGGTCAAGGGGTCAGGGTTTGAGTGCAATCTGTGGCACGGCAAGGGGATGATAGCATGGCAGGCACATTGTGCTGTAGTGGCGGTGTGGGGCGCACCTTGCTTCATGATGCAGTCTCGTTGCCTTCCGCTGGCCCACTTGCTGCCGTGTTTTTTTTTGAAGGCCTTCATGTCCAAGAACTTGTCATTAATTTTGCCCATGGCGGACCATTTGTTCATCGCCTGTATCTCTGAAGGTGTGTAGCCGCAGGCATTCAGCAGGTCCAGCTGCTTGGTGGTGACCGGGGGGGCGTTGGCCTCGTACTCGTCCGTTGCGGATCGCAAAGGCGGGGCAGCGGCAAGGATGCGGACAGGGTGACAAGTGGGTGCAAGTACGTAGTCAGCGAGCGGCAGCAAATCAGGTGCAGTGAAACAGGCAGGGGGCCAGGCGCCTCAAAACTGGGTGAAGGGGCGGTGCCGCATAGTGAGCTCACCTAGGGCTTGCATCGTGGCATTGTAGGCGTCCTCATCCAGGGAGCCAGCTGATGTCGCGTCTTCAGAGGAGGGGTCTGAGGTGGCTGCAGTTGCATTCGAAGAGGTGGCCCAGGCTGCAGGGTCCTGAGCACTCAGTGGCGGCTCCTCGTCGACGTCCCAGATGTCTTGGCCATCAGCATCTGCGGGTGTAGCAACACAAGGATGCGCCAGGTGTTGGGGCACCAGGCCTAGGATCAGGTGACAAGGGGGCCGGAGGTGGGCAACGTCATGGCACTATGACGGTCAGCACACAGGTCGGCACCCATGGGTGGTTGTACCACGTCAGTGATGTCTGCAGGTACCGTCCATCAAGGTGTGGGCCAGCATGGCAGCCTGCAAGGCGTCTCTGCAAATCCACACAAGATGCAGACAGTGTGAGTGCTGCTGCGTACGTGGCTGGGTGGCCATGATACCGGCCTGCGCGTCAGCACGGAGGGACGTGGGGAGTGAAGAAGTCTGGCAGCAGACTGAGGGTGTGTGGGGGGAGGATGAAGGTCACGTTAGCAGCAAGAGTGGCACGCGAGCAAGCGACGTAAGCCAAGCCTTGGTGCGCAGCGAAACCTTCCAGGTGGATGACCAGGCGCCCGTTGATGGTGTCTCCCTGCACATTGTGAACGGTCTGGGCGTATGCACACTTCAGTGGGAACATCTTGCGCAGCAACACGCCACCGCCAGGGAGTGAGTAGGCTGCTTGGTGGCGGCGGATCGGCACAGGGTTGGGCAGGTGAGGGAAGCGCACGTGCACGACATCAGGGGTGATGGCTGTGACGGTGCCGGAGGTGCCATTGTACAGCCGCTTCATGGGCATTATGAAGTCATGGCCCCGCATATGAAGTTGTGCTTGTCTTTCAACGTGGCACAAAACCTGGCGCAGTTGCGTGTTGGCTCTGCACATCTTGAAATTGAGCAGGGTCGCAAGCGTAGGGAGTCTGTCCCAAGGGCGGATCGCATCTGTCGTTTGTGCTCTGGTCAGGACGCTTCGCTGGCCAACCGCGCTGCTGTGCTGGCCCGTACTGGCACCAGCAACAATGTTGAAGATCTAAAGCACTTCATTCTTGAATGTCCCGTGTATGATGATCTGCGCACCGCCTGCCCAGCCTTTGCTGACCCGGCTTCAGTCCAGTTGGGTGACCAAGATTGTGTTGCTACTGTGTTTCAACATGCCGAACAGTCGGCCCTGGCACACACTTTGTACAAAATGAAAGTGCGCAGAGCACGCTTGCTTGGCCTTACTATGGGTATTTGACTGACTTTGTTCTGTTTCTTGTGTCCACACTGGTATAGTTGCCTGCCCTCATCTCTGCACACAATAGGTTCCTAGCATGGCTGGCACTTGCTGCAATTCTGGTGGTTCTGCCTTCTTTGGTCAACCCGGTGTAGGTGGTGCAAACCACTGCAGGGGAGACAACTTATGAGGTTCACCTGGCTCGATCCTGGTGGGCAATGCCATTGTTGTTTGGCGAAAATGTCCATGTAACATACTCCCCCATTATGTTGCGTGTGACGGTGATCGGACAACCGATTGCAAGTGGCATGCTGCTGCGTAAGTCAGAAATGTGGTCCATCCTGCGGATGGCCTTCTGTTGGTCCTCAGCAGTCAGGCCGTAGCAGCGCTTGAACTCGTGTGTGGCAGTAGTTGTGACCACCTCTGCCTCGCCATGGTGGCGCTGCAGCTGCAGCAGGTTGAACTTGTCAACTAGTTCATTGGTGGCGCAGAGGATGCGTGTGTCACGGTCAAACTGTTGTGACAGCCCGGTGTCATTGTCCAGCACGGTGGTGGTTGCTTGCAGGTATGCAAGGTGTTGGTTTGTGAGCAGCTGCTTGCGCATGTGTGACAGACAGCTTCCCCACTGTAGGTCACCTGCGTGGCGCTTGTTGAGATGCAGGTCAAATTCTGGCAGATCTGGCCAGTATTGCCAGTTGTAAGGCTGGTGCGGGCAGATGGTCCTGTCGTGATCTTGGCAGCGGGTGCAGACAGCAGGCAGCTGGTGAGGGTCGCCGGCAATGATGACAATCTTGCCAGCAAAGAGTTGCAGTGTCTCTGTGGAGTCACACTCCAAGCAGCGGTCATTGACAGCAGACAACAGTGCTGCAGTGGCCATGCTGCTCTCGTCAATGACGACAACGTCAGAGAGATCGATGTAGGTGGCAAGTGTGGAGCTGGTGCAAGGGGTGAAGCTGCCGCGCCCCAAGCCGAAAGCCCTGTGCACTGTGGTGGCCCCCGGGATGCCGAGGCGGTCTGCTGCTTTTGCGGTGGTGGCAGTGGCAATCACGAGCTTACCCTCACGGGCAAAGCGGTGCACCAGGTACTGGAGCAGCAGGCTCTTTCCATTGCCCCCACCCCCTATCACTTTGAGGGCGCGCACACGTTTCGTTTCGTCTCCAAAGCACACGTCGATGACAGCGAGCTGGTCACTGTTGGGCAGGGAACTGTTCAGCAGCTTGGCCTCCATGTCTGCAAAGGTGTCGTTGTCACAGGGACGGACGTAGGATCGTTTGCAGACAGCTTCCACAAGGTCATGCAGGGACTTAGCCGACTCTGGAGTGTGTGGTTCTTTGGCAGCCTTGTAGGCAGCAGCTCGGTCAGACAGGGTAGTGGTGTCGCCTGATGCTGCACCGGCAGCCTGCTCACCTGTTTGTGGGTTGTCGAGGACCTCCTGCAAGGTTTGGATGGGTCGGTCTATTGCCACGAAGTCCAGTGCCATGTCCATGGCTCCCTGGTACCAGTCGTGCTGGTGTGTGTGCGCATGATGTGCCATGAGCTCCTCATCTGATGAGTACAGCCCTTGCAGGAGGCATTCCTCCATGTATGTCTTAGTAACGTTGGTCTGGGAGATCATGCTGGCTAAGCTGGTTGGGCAGGTGTGCATGAGCAGTTGAGCAAAGTGGTACAGTTCGCCATCCTCTGGCGACATGTTGGGGAATGACACAAACGTGTGTGTGTTGCCTAGAGCATGGTTGTTGAGGTAGATGAGCTTGCCGTCAGAGGTACACCCACGAAAGAGTTTCGAGGTTTTTGAACCCTGGGCGGCAGTTATGACGTGGTATCGCTGGTAGAAAGTGCGAATGTTGAGGTCGTGCAGCGTGGAGGGCCGGGCAAGGTAGTCATGCACATCAGATGTCAGGCTAGTCTGATTGCACCTCCACGTGTTGCCCTGAGGAAGCTTGATGTTGACATACTTGAAGCCCATGTTGGCTGGTGTCAGCACCAGATCGTTTTGCAGCAGCAACCATGCAGCTTCATTGGCAGAGACAGCACGCCCCTTCACGCTGGCACAAAAAGCCTGCAGAGTGCCCATGCTGACCTGTTCGGGCAGGCCAAAGGCATCGGCTGTGGTGCAGTTGATGTGCAGCCTGCCGTTGGGCTCAGCTTTGTGCATGTACTTGAACAGGTAGTACTGCCAATGGGAAGCTGTGAGGCGCTGCATGTGTGCATTTGCGCGCCAGAGGTAAAGGGTCGGTGGGTGGAAGTTAACTATGTATGAATCTTCAGCGCCACGGGGATACTCCCAACGGTCTGTGGATGGGTTGATGTACGCAGCAGGTGCAGCGGGTTTGGGGTATCCCTGTTGACACAGTTTGTTGGGTGGACGGCATTCGTCATTACACTTGTGCTTGTGCTGACAAGAGGCCGGCAAGCTGCGGATGTCCTCATTGAAGGCATCCAGGTCAGCATCACCGGTGGGGGTGGTGGACGGCATGCAAGCAGTGATTTCGTTGTTGATGCGCTCGACATCATCTGCATTTTTCATCCAGATGACAATGTGTGCATGTGCTGAGCCACGGGTTTGGAACTCCACACGTGCAATCCACATGTGCAGGGGTCCGCACAGGGTACCTGCATCCAATACATGTGTGTTGAACCAGTGCAAGCGTGCCACAAAGATGCGGTCGCACTCAGTGGGGGCGTGGTGGAACATGGACTTGGTGGCATGGGCGTCAGGCAAGTTTGCAACCTCAGCCAGCATAGCATCCACGTTGGCGACATCCTTCCACAGCCACTCATTCATGGTGAGGGTTATCATGAAGTTGGGGATGCCAAAGTCATTGCACACTGCGGTGCACCTGCCAAGCTGGTTGGTCCAAAACTTGGGTGAACCGGGGATGGTGGGGGGGATTTTGCGCAACAGCTTTGCCTGTTGAGACGGCAACAGGGTCATGTTTTGCACCGCCGCTGTGCAAAGTGCCTGAGATGTGGTTGTGTGGTGGAGCAGGTGCTTGACCTTGATTTGGTACATCAGCAAAGGGTACACGCTACCAAGGGTGTGGAGGGTGCACCATTGCAGCATCCGCATTTTCAGGTATTCCAGCAGGGGCATGTCTGTGTCTGGGTCGCCTTGCCAGGCTCCCACACCGTTTGGGAACAACCATGGAAACATCGCCACTTCCATGGCAGGCAGCCCGGGCGTGGTGGAGTACATGTGCATGTGAGAGGAGGTGTGATTGGTGGGAGTGGCGGTGTGCACGTGCCCAAGGACAGGGTCGGCAGTTACTTTCAGCAGGTGGACATGGTGGTTGATGACATCAGCTAGCGGCGAAGCACATGTTTTTGGCCCCTTGTTAGCAGCATGCTGTGCAGCCGGCAGCGTGTCCGGTGAGACCAAGGGGACAGGGTGCATCCGCTGGCGGCTGGGGTCGCTGGATGGGAGTTGGCGTGATGTCAATGCAGAGTGAAATTGTTTGCTGTAAGGGTTTGTGTGTTGGAGGGACTTGGACAAAGCAGTCAGAGCTGCCTGAGCTGGCGCAGACAACTGAGTAGGTTCGGCCATGATTGGACCCAACAGGCCGTCGCCAGGTTGCAGGCTGGTTGCGCATGTGTCAGTGGCACTATCGTAGGTTTTGGTGGTAGAGAACTGGATTGAGACATCCAGCAGTGAGAGGGGGAGGGGGGTCATGGGTCCCCCAGAGTGCAACAACTTAAGGACGGCACGCAGCCACTTTTGCGAGGCGCCTGTGTGATAACAGGTCCTATCTATGACACGGCCCTTGCACTTGCCACAGTACCCAGGTTTGGCCTCTGTTGGGTCATCATGGTGATGTGCATGTTTCATCCACCTGGCACAAGCCGGGCACATGCTGACCTTATCCTTTTTTGTGTGAATCATGTGTTTGTTGTGGGGGAACTCTGCTGCGGCAGGGCATGTGCTTTCAGAATACAAAGGGGTGGGATTCACCAACACCCAATTGAACCGCTTTGGATTGGCCTTAGTAGGGCTGTCGCCCCCTAAAGCTACGATGCCACAGTGTGCGCACATGACAGCATGAGCGAGGCTGTGATCTACAAAGGTGTCAAACGCGTTGTGTAATGTGATGTAGGTTTGCAGCTGAGGAGAGAAGATGTCCCATGACCACGGTGCCGACTGTGTGCCGCCCGCATTGTGCTCATGTGCTTGCCCAGCCTCGCCCCCCATGTCACCGTCACCTTGTTCTTGTTGAGCCTGTTGGGCTGCCTTTGCCTCGCGTTCCTTTCGCTTCCGGCGTCGCTCGGAACCAACGCTGGATCCAGCCCCCGTCTCTTCGTCGTAGTCCATGGATGGACCTGCCTCGCTGAATCGGGGGTCCTTCCTCTTTGCCAATTTCTTGCCATTGTCGGTGGCAGGGTCTGCAAGGGGGACACAGCACAGTGCTAGTGTGAAGTCCAACAGTAACTTGTCATGGGATGCTGTCGTGTCTGGTTGCCGCACCTGCAGCTGCTGTTTGCGGTGGATGCGACTGATGAGGGGTGTCCTGGCTATGACCGTGATGTGCCTTGCAGAACACATGCAGATGTGGAGGCTATCACTGTGATGAGCCTTGCGGAACACATGCAGCCAGCTGGCTGTGACGTACAGATCGACATGCATGGACGTTCTCACCATAAGTTTTCTTCTGGGCCTTGCTGCCCTTTGCTGGTTTGGTCTGGGATGGATGGTCAGTGGCATGAGTAGGTGCTGCAGGGCAGGGCAGCAAAGTTGCAAAGGGCACACAACATAGTGTTGCGACACAGACCATGTTTGGCACACCGTCGCAGTGCATGTGATGACATGACATGAGAGCACAGCATAGGTGAACCTGACACATGACAACCTTGCACAGTACAGAATAGGACAGGCTGTCCCGGGAATGATGGAGGCAAAGTAGAAAACAATTACGGCACAGTAGAAAGGTGTGCCATGCAAAGAGGGAACATGACCAGACAGACCTGCTGCAGTGTCGCCATTGTTGGCTGCACCTTTAGCCTTGCCCTTGCCTTTGGCCTTGGCAGTGTTGTCTGTGTGCTGTGGGTCTGTTGCACCTGCCACACATGCAACAAGGTCAAGAGAACAGTACAGGCAGTGGCAGTACACAGAGTCTGTGAATGCATCACAAGTACCGATAGAGTTCATCAGGACAGGTATATCCCAGACAGCACAACTTGCTACCTCCCCGGTTCCGGGCACTGTCTCACAACAAAGCACAACAGCACCATCCACGACAGCTTGGGAGGGGCTGTCCTGATGAGAAGTGAATGCACGACATTACGGCACAGTAGACAAGTGAGACATGGACAGAGGCAGCAGGAGTAGACGCACCTGTTGCAGTGCCGCCAGTGTTGCCTGCGCCGGCAGCCTTGCCCTTTGTTTTTGGCTTGGCAGTGTTGTCATGCTGTGGGCCCGAGCCAGTTGCACCCGCAGTAGCATTGACCTGAGCAGGTCCAGCAGTTGCTTTGGCCTTCTTCTTCTGCTTGGCAGCATTGGTAGGCTCATCGTGTGGGGCAGATGCGCCTGCAACACATTGGTGCAGCACAGCCAGGGCAGTACATGTTGTATGTCACAGTAGGGCAGTGTCCATAACAGATCATGAAGATTTTATCTCCATCACTGCCAGAAACCGTGTGGAATGGGATGCAATGTGATCCAAAGCTGTACAACATGTCACACAGCATGATGGAGAATGCATCAGGGTCAGTAAGTGTCAGGCACCATATGGTACGACACCACAGGGCAACACCACACACTGAGCACAGGCCAATTGCTGAGGGTGTTCTGAGAACGTGATAACGGCAGCAGATTGATCGCCGCATAGTAGACAGACGTGGCAGCAGAAGAACGCGCACCTGCAGCAGCCACGGCGTTCTTGGCACCACCGGTAGCCTTGGCCTTAATCTTGGCCTTGGCAGCGCTGGCAGGCTGGTGTTGTGGGGCCGCATCTGCAACACAACAAACACAATACATCAGTGCAGGTGACGGGGACGGTACTGCATGTGTGATATTGCACAGCACAGCTGTACACAATGGTGCGCACAAAGGATTACTAGGGAGCACACCACAGCACAACACAGAAGATAGGTGCGGCAGGAGCACAGGGAACGTGCCTGCAGCAGCGTTGGCCTTCTTCTTTGTCTTGGCAGTACTGGCAGGTCCATGCTGTGGACTAGGCGTGTCTGTATGCAGGTGTGGACCAAAGTTTTGGACCACAAGGAAATGTACAACAGTACACACCAGACAACAGCAGTACAAGTAGTGAGTGACAAGACAGGTATGGGAGTGATAGCTGATGAGATTCAGGCTCTGCTGAAGCTGACTGAAACAGCTGTAAGCTGAGTGAAACACTGCTGAATCACTAGCACAGTAAGCGGGGTCTCTGAGCGTCAAAGCTCACAAATGAACAGACACAATGGGGTATGTGACTTGTTACAGGACACCGACAACCCTCCTTATCCTAGCGCTCCTGCCTTTCGGTCTGTCCATCGTCAGAAGCAAACAGGACGCTTTAGTATGCCCAATGTTGCAAGGGCGCAGGACGTACGTCAGACAAAGCATGTCATTACCGATACTCTAGCGCATGACTATGCAACAGGTTGCAGTAAAGATGCACACGACACAATAGTACAAATATACTCTTGTATAATGACACTGCAAACAGCCCAAACAGTGCAGTCCGCACTGTGGCCAATACAACAGGCTGTGCGCGTAACGCAACTCAGGCCTGTGTACGCTGTAAATGCTCGAGTAATACTAACTCATGCACGCACAACATAATGTGTGCAAACCGTATGCAGCTGTGCCGAATAACCAGTCACCATGCACAAGGTGCAACTAGATGTGACCAGCACTCATGTTCATGTTCATGTCTCGTAGCAGGGTGTGACTGGAACTAGCTTAGACAGCTGTAAATCACAACACTCCCTCGCCAGGAGCAGCCTGCTACAGCACTCCAAGTGCTCTAAACCAAAGAAGAGGATCATAACCCACAACTGGAGGTCCAAGCAAAACCAACGGTGTGAAACACACCATGATTGCTGTAGTGGCGGTCTGTATCGAACAGGGCCAGCATCCAATGCTGTTCACCTCACAACTGGAAACATGCCATGCCTAAGCTGGCATCAGTCAGAAACAAGTCTTCTTGCTTGCTGACAGTCAGAACACTGTTAGGTCATGTAGTAAACAACCTAGTAGGTCATGTGGTAAACAACCACGTACTCAGCTTGAAACAAAAAGGTCGCATTGGAATGAAGTCCTAAGTACCCAATAACTTCCATTCCATAAGCCTTCACCAGTGATGGGACCTGCAAAGCAAAACACTGGGCAGGTAGCCGGGTAGTAGATGTCCTCCTTCTGGTAATTGCTCCCTCGGTGTCTTATCCTCAGTAGGTGGTAGGTAGCAGGTAGAAGTGAGTGTGTAGCCATTCTCCACGTAGCTGTACTCCTCACTGTGTGTAGCTTTACTCCTCAGTGTGTGTAGCTGTACTCCTCAGTACGCTTGTATGTTGCTCCTCTTCACGTGTTGCTCCTCTTGGTGCAGTCTTCAGTAGAACGTGGTAACACAAAGCACTTACGTGCTAACAGCTTCCAAAAGCTGTTCCTGTCGGCACTTGTATCCAGTGTGACTCCCTCCTGTCAGCACTTGTGCGACATACTGTGGCTGGTGTGTAGCTTGAAGCAGGGTTGCTTCACCGTGTGTTCTTCTCCTCTGAAGTCGCTCTTGTGTTGACTTGTACTTGCTCATCGAAGGTAGGCAGCTTGGTATCTTGAGCGGTAGTCAGGGTAGACTGGGCCACAACAGTAATATCGCTGTTGTCACATTGGAAGAGGGCTTGTACTTGGCGTTGTCAGCCTTTAGTCTCTTGAAGTCGCGCTTGACTTGGCCCTTCTTGTGACAGTAATGGCAGGTGCACTGCTCCTCATTGTAGTCGCCCTTGTTGTAGATGACTGTGGTGTAGTCGCTTGGTCTTGAACGGACGGTTGCCCTTGAAAAGTAGGTAGGTACCCTTGTCGTAGTGCCCTTGATCACACGACGGTCTGGCAGTCGGTAGTACCTTGGTGTAGGTCACTTGTGCTTGGTGCTTACTGCTTCGGGATGGTAGTCCTTGTCTTCTTGGTGGTTGCTTGTCAACTTGACAGCTTGAAGCTCTTGATGTACTTTCTTCACTTGCAGTTGCAGGTGGCTTGCACTCGGTAGGCTTGTGTTGCCTAGTCTTCTTGTAGCTCGTAGAAGGTGTGCTTGTCAGTCTTGTCGGATGTCTTGAGCTGCTTGCTCCTTGTCAGTCTTGGGCTTGCACAGGGATGTGCTTGGGCTTCTTCTTCTTAAGGGTGTACTGTTGCACCACTTGTACCACTTGTCTTCCCTTTGGGCGTGTACTTGCGCTTGTACTTGTCAGTTGTAGTAGCTGCAGCTGGGCGTCCCCAGTACTGCTCCTTTACTGACGTGGTGTACCTGGCTCAAAGTAGTCGTTTCCTGCAGCCTGCCTTGCAGTAGCCTGCCAAGGCCATGCACTGCTGCTTGTGGTAGCTGTACCTCTTCGGGGTAGCTGGAAGCTTGCTTGCTTCGCCTGTACGACGTTTCTTGTCGTTACACTTGTCGATCCTTGCCTGGATGACTTGTCGTTTCTTGTGTAGCCGGTCTTCTCCTGACCTGGCTTCTGGGCAGCGTGAGCTGCGCCTGTAACGTAAATCCAGCGTTTCGTCAGTAGAAACGCGTATTGTAGCCGGTCCTGCTTGACCACTACTCTGTTGACGCTGCAGCAAGCGGAGTGCCGCAGTCAACGTGTACGTTGAGACCCGTAGAAGGGCTCGTAACCTGATGAGATTCAGGCTCTGCTGAAGCTGACTGAAACAGCTGTAAGCTGAGTGAAACACTGCTGAATCACTAGCACAGTAAGCGGGGTCTCTGAGCGTCAAAGCTCACAAATGAACAGACACAATGGGGTATGTGACTTGTTACAGGACACCGACAACCCTCCTTATCCTAGCGCTCCTGCCTTTCGGTCTGTCCATCGTCAGAAGCAAACAGGACGCTTTAGTATGCCCAATGTTGCAAGGGCGCAGGACGTACGTCAGACAAAGCATGTCATTACCGATACTCTAGCGCATGACTATGCAACAGGTTGCAGTAAAGATGCACACGACACAATAGTACAAATATACTCTTGTATAATGACACTGCAAACAGCCCAAACAGTGCAGTCCGCACTGTGGCCAATACAACAGGCTGTGCGCGTAACGCAACTCAGGCCTGTGTACGCTGTAAATGCTCGAGTAATACTAACTCATGCACGCACAACATAATGTGTGCAAACCGTATGCAGCTGTGCCGAATAACCAGTCACCATGCACAAGGTGCAACTAGATGTGACCAGCACTCATGTTCATGTTCATGTCTCGTAGCAGGGTGTGACTGGAACTAGCTTAGACAGCTGTAAATCACAACAATAGCGGAGACATGAAAGTGGTGCCAGGCAGCATGGACACAGCAGAAGGTGACTGCCCTGCACATGGGTGTTTATCTGTGTTGCCCATGTAGCAGATGACAGTGCCATACAGATGCAACAGTGGGGCGTGGTGGAAACGGTTTTTCACAGGTCCAGGCTGGCAGGTTCCGTGATGTGCCAGGTCCGTATGATTCGACAAATGCAGTCTAGCAATGTTCTTGCAATGTACCTGCTGAGACGCTGGCCTTGTTCTTTTTTGACTTGGTAGTGCCAGTTGGGTGCTGGGTTGTGGGGGCATCAGCAGCGTGGGGGTGAGCAGGCGTGGTCTTTGCCTTGGCCTTCTTCGGTGTTTTGTCAGCAGGTGGCTGGTGGTCTGCCGTCACTGCTGTGCCTGCAGTGAGGGTGCAAGCAGGCGTTCAGTGGTACAGCCTTCGAATAGTAGTACACTGATCCACAGCAACTGTCTTGGCAACACAAGACAGTCAGGGTACACATACAACATTATGTAGGGGGGGGAGGGGGGGACACAATACATGACAACACAGTAGACCGCAGAGCAGCACATCAAATGCTTGCATAGTACAGTACAGTTAAATAGCATGTTAATGTATTACCATGCGTTAATCAGCAAAGCTGATGCACCCAGGGTTCAGGCCCTGCAGAACCATGGGCTTGCGCACTGCGACGGCATGCTTAGCTCTTGCCGTGCTTCTTGCAAGGCACGTTTTGCTGTTGTTGACACAACAGCGCGACTCGCTACTTCGGTAGCGTTTTGTAGTGTTACACACTCTAGCCTCCGGCTCGATCTCAACAACCCCATTCTTGGCACTCACAGTGCCAGAGCCAGTTTCGGAGCTGCACCGCACTCCGCTCTTTTGAACACAGAGAGTCAACATCGGAACAGCTGATCGGGAAGCAGGCCTGCAGGGCATCTCGTGGTCTGGCCAGATCAGCAGTAGCAATGCTTCGGGCACAAGGAGAGCCATCCCATCTGACCTGGCAGCTAGGCCAGCTAATCAATCAGCACGTAAGCCTGCAGTCACCTGCTGGAGATATCCAGCAGCAGCCAGAGTACCTGGGCATGGTTTGGCAGATGATCACACCAGCAGCAGAGTGGGTGGTTCTGCCCCTCTTTGGCTGGGAGAAGCTGCCAGCAGACCCCAAGGAGCTGCTGGAGGGCGCAGACAGCAATCTCCTGCTGACCACGTGCCTGGTGACAGCAAACGCCCTGTACAGCGGCGATGAGGGCTCCAGCAGCAGCGCTGGAGCCGGCAGGCCCTAAGCAAAGGAGCCTCATCAGGCAGGAGTGGGTCTAGGCCCCCACGTAAGTGCCAGCCTTTGGCTTCCTGTCTGTACACCCTGGTGGCTTCTTGCATGCAACCTAGGGTGGGCACACATTGTAGTGTGCTGTGTCTCCTGTGTTCCTCTCTCTTTTGTGGCGATGGTGGTCCCCCCCTCCCACCCCTTTCCTTGTGATACACCCTTGCCCCAGCGCTTGGGTCGGTGCGCCAGTCATTGGCGCGCCATCGGGGCCTCCCCCACAGTCGTTTCTTGGTTGCAGCATGGTGTGCCTGTGGAGTGGCGGGGGGGCCGTCCCCCACCCCCCTTCTACAAGAAACCCCTGCCGTCTACTCATTCTCAGCGGCAGTGGTGGTTGCACACAGAGGCTCCTCGTTTTGTGAAGCTTGGGGTGTTAACACAGTTGGACGCCCGGCCTGACCACTGTTCTAATGCCTTTTGCGTGCCTAAAGGGGAGACCTGGCGGTTAGTTGTCAACCTGAAGCACAGCAACAAGTTTAATGTTGCTCACAAGTGCCGTTTTGAGACGCTGCGTATGTTGCAGCGCTACGACCTTGCCAATGCTTGGGCGGTGAAAGCGGACATGCAGGACGCTTTCTACCAGGTGCCTTTGCACCCTTCTGCGCGTGACTACTTTTGTTTTGAGTTTGCTAGTTGCTATTACAGGATCAATTGCCTCCCCTTTGGCTGGAACAATTCTCCCTATTATTTCACCAAGGTTACGCGCCCCTTTGTTGCCCACCTGCGCGCTCCTTTCCACACCCCGGTTCCCCCTGGCTGCATGTACCCCTCCCCCTCTGGAGGCTTGGCACGCACAGGGTGTCGTGTGCTGCCATACTTGGACGATTTTCTTTTCTTGTTCCCTGACCCTGCGAGTGCGGCTGCTGGTGCTCAGTGGATCCTGTCCCTGATGTACTGGCTTGGTTTCACACCGCACCCAAAGAAGTCAGTTTGGCAGCCGTGTCAGCAGTTGGAGCACCTAGGGCTCACTGTCGACCTGGCGGCTGGCACCTTTGCCGTCCCCCCTGCCAAAGTGAAGCGCCTGCACTCCGCACCGTACGACACACAAGCCGAGAGTGTGCACACCTCGTTCCTGAGGATCATGACAGGATCCATCAAAGGGGTTGCCAAGGATGTATTATACCGGGACCTGCACCGCATTCCCGTCATGTACCACTGGGTAGTCCTGGCTGCGCGGTGGTGGACCAAGCTGTCGGATTCGCGTGATGAGGAGCCCAGGTCACTGGCCAGTTGTGTGTGGCGCGAGGACGTTATGTTGGCCTTGGATGGCTGTCAGCGTTGCTGGTCGTATGGTGTGTTGCACACTATGTCTGGCTTGCAGCTCCTTGATAGTAGCTGGCGGCAGCAGCCTTTGGAGTGGGTGTTGCAGCAGCGGTGGCAGGAGTCAGCTGTGCAGGCTGCCTTGGCTGGCCTGTTCCGTGATAGGTGGCAGGGTCTTACAGAAGGCAGCCCTCGCACTGCACCGTCTGCCGGCATTCACAGGCTTACACACCATGCATGGGTATACCCTCTTGACCCTGGCTTTGATCCTTTCTCTAGAGACCATGCAGCCCCGCATATGAAGTTGTGCTTGTCTTTCAACTTGGCACAAAACCTGGCGCAGTTGCGTGTTGGCTCTGCACATCTTGAAATTGAGCAGGGTCGCAAGCGTAGGGAGTCTGTCCCAAGGGCGGATCGCATCTGTCGTTTGTGCTCTGGTCAGGACGCTTCGCTGGCCAACCGCGCTGCTGTGCTGGCCCGTACTGGCACCAGCAACAATGTTGAAGATCTAAAGCACTTCATTCTTGAATGTCCCGTGTATGATGATCTGCGCACCGCCTGCCCAGCCTTTGCTGACCCGGCTTCAGTCCAGTTGGGTGACCAAGATTGTGTTGCTACTGTGTTTCAACATGCCGAACAGTCGGCCCTGGCACACACTTTGTACAAAATGAAAGTGCGCAGAGCACGCTTGCTTGGCCTTACTATGGGTATTTGACTGACTTTGTTCTGTTTCTTGTGTCCACACTGGTATAGTTGCCTGCCCTCATCTCTGCACACAATAGGTTCCTAGCATGGCTGGCACTTGCTGCAATTCTGGTGGTTCTGCCTTCTTTGGTCAACCCGGTGTAGGTGGTGCAAACCACCGCAG
This sequence comes from Desmodesmus armatus, assembly GCA_007449985.2. NCBI lineage: Eukaryota > Viridiplantae > Chlorophyta > Chlorophyceae > Sphaeropleales > Scenedesmaceae > Desmodesmus > Desmodesmus armatus. Next base: position 162,532 of record VIIQ02000193.1, read on the forward strand.
GGGAGACAACTTATGAGGTTCACCTGGCTCGATCCTGGTGGGCAATGCCATTGTTGTTTGGCGAAAATGTCCATGTAACATACTCCCCCAAAGTGGCCAGGCTGGCTCGCCTGGCCAAGGGCCTCATTGTTTCAGCCAAGCTGAACAAGCGCTTGGTGCCCAAGCGCGACCTGGCGTCTTTCTGTGGTTATGCTCAGTCTGTTCGGTTGGCTGTCATGCCTGCCAATTTGTTCTTGCGTGCTCTGTACGATGATTGCAGCAGTGTCAAGGGTTGGGGCGGCGATGTGCGCCTCTCCCGGCAGTCTTTCAGGGACCTTGAGTGGTGGTGTCAGATCCCTGAGCAGCACCTAGTCTCTCCTATCAGGTTGAGGCCTGCTGCCATCGACTTGTTTGTAGATGCTTCTGACCTGGGCTGGGGCGCTGTGATTCCCGACCTTGCTGAAAGCCCTGATTCAGTAGCTTCTGGTCGTTGGTCTGTTGAGGAACAATGTATGCACATCAACCAGAAGGAAATGCGCGCTGTGCGCTATGCCTTGCTGTCCTACGCGCCACTGGTACGAGACAGGGTTGTGCGATTGTTTGAAGACAATACTGTTACGCAGAGTGTTTTGGGTAGGTTTGCCTCGCGTTCAGCAGCACTTATGGCTGAGTATCGTCTGCTGTGGGCGGTGCTGGACAGCCTGCATGTGCACCTTCAGGTTGTCCGGGTCTCCTCTGAGTCCAATCTGGCTGACGCCCCGTCCCGCTTTGTGGACCATGGGGATTTCCAGTTGCACCCGCGCATCTTTTGCGCCCTCAACACCCTGTGGGGCCCTCACACCCTAGACCTGTTTGCTGCTGACAGTAACACACAGCTGCCGCTGTTCTTCAGCATGCACCGCTGCCCAGGCAGCTCTGGCGCGAATGCATTCCTGCAACCTTGGCATGGGCACAATGCCTACGCCTGCCCGCCCTTCAACAGCAGTGTCTTGCTGCAGCTAGCTCAGAAGGTGCGGGAGGACCGTGCTACTGTCACTGTGGTGGTTCCTTGTTGGCCTGCTCAGCCGTGGTTTCACGAGTTGATGTTGATGGCTAAAGACAGCATGTACCTGCCAAATGCCACCTTCATTGCAGGCCCTTCTGGGCAGGCCCACCTGCCCAGCCAGCATTGGCGGATTATGGCTATCAGGATTGAGCACGGTGGCTTTGGCTTGTAGCAGTGATGCAACCGTTTGCCCCTGCTAGCTGTCTTTTGCTGGAGTGTTGCTGCTAATGCCGCTCAGGCAGCAGCCATGCCACCGCCCCGGGCGCGTGTGCTTGCAACAGCAGCAGTGCCGTCATGTCGCTCTTTTGGGTTGCCGCCCGCTCCTTTGCTGCGGCAAAAAACGTGTTTAGACTAGCTGTCGTCTGCTGAGTGATGCGGCCGTGGCTCAGGCAGCAACTATGGCAGCGCGCCTATGGCTCGCGTTGCGGTGTGCTGACAGCAACCTGATATGTGTTCCTTCTTGGGTTTGCCCGCTCATGTGCAGCGGCCATGCATGTCTCGGCTAGCCGTCGTTTGCTTGAGTGATGCGGCCATTTGGCACAGGCAGCGGCTATGGCAGCGCGCCTCTGACTCGCGTTGCGGTGTGCTGGCGAAAGCAGCCTTGACATTCTCTCCGGACTTGGGTCTGCGCCCGCTCCTTTGCAGCGGCCGTTCGTGTTTCGGCTAGCCGCCGTTTGCTGTAGTGATGCGGCCATTCGGCTAAGGCAGCAGCTATGGCAGCGCGCCTCTGGCACGCGTTGCGGTTTGCTGGCGACAACAGCCTGGACATCGTCCTATACGGTCACCCGCGCATGTGCTAGCCACTTGGTGACGATGTCCCATCCCTTGACACAGTTTTTGCTGTCCCCGCTGTAGGGGCGGTATGCTACGGCGGCTCCTTGCAAGCCCCACTAGCTGCCTTGTGTCATGTGGCCTGCCAGTTTTCTTGGTTGGGACATGCTTTGGGGACAACACCTCACTTCTGCTTTGGAGTACATGCAATGCAAACAATGGCAGAGCTGCCGGCCGCAGCAGTGCCCTCTCAGTGGCCAAGCTGCCAACTTCAGCGTCATGTCTGACGCGGTGACCCCTTTTCTGGTGGTTGGTGATTTTACAGTTGCATGCCCACAGTTGTGGCTGTAAGAGGTCTGCCTATGTTTGTATGACGCTTGCGTGACGCTAAGGTCACACTCTCTCCCTTTCGCTGGGTGGCTGGGGAGTTACTCATGGGCACTCCCGAAGTGCTGCATATGCCGTGTATGCTGTCCCGGCTGACCTGCATGCATGCATGCTTGTTATGGTGCCTTGGTGCACTTAGTAGCTCACCAGGCCTTCAACACAACTTCAACACATCTTTTTTATTATGGCAATCCCTATGCAAGGTGAATTAATAGCATGTTAATGTATTACCATGCGTTAATCAGCAAAGCTGATGCACCCAGGGTTCAGGCCCTGCAGAACCATGGGCTTGCGCACTGCGACGGCATGCTTAGCTCTTGCCGTGCTTCTTGCAAGGCACGTTTTGCTGTTGTTGACACAACAGCGCGCCCACCGCACCCTCCCTGGGCCGGTGTTTGGGGCCTTCCCCTGGTTGCTTTCTCCCTTTTCAACTTGTTGTTTGGTGGCTTTGCCCCCTCTCCGAAAAAAGTGTAACACACAAATGGCAATCCCTATGCAAGGTGAATTAACACATCATAACCACAACTCAGCATTGCAAAGCAGGATCAAGGAGGATCCAAGCAAACGGGCAGCAACTGTAGGCACACCTGCAGCGGCGTTGCCCTGGGTGGTCTGGCCAGTCGCCTTGCTTGTCTTCTTTGTCTTCTTTGTGTTGGCAGGGTCTTGCTGCGGGCCGGACGTACCTGCAACACATGCAACATCAAGCAACAGTGCAGCACAGACAACAGCAGTCCACACAGTTAGTCCAAGTTGAAGTGGTACAGGCAGTATTGATACAGGAAGCAAACATTCAGCACCACACTGGTGTTACCCTGTGTTGTACATGCAGCAGACGACCGTGATGTGCAAGGTCTTGCACTGCACCAAGTGTGTCGCACCGTACCTGCTGCTGTGGCGCCGGCGTTGTGTTTGTTGGCGTTGCTGGTAGCAGCGCCCTGCTGGGTCTGGGGGCCACCAGTAGCGTGGGGGTGGGCAGGCGTGGTCTTTGCCTTGGTCTTCTTTGGTGTTTTGTCAGGAGGTGGCTGGTGGTCTACTGCCACTGCTGTGCCTGCAGTGAGGGTGCAACAAGGCATGTTATGAGTAGCCTACTCATACTGAGTGCAGTTGTCAGCAGCAAATGGGTATGCAGTACCACAACAGTCAATGGGGGGGGGGGTGCAACAATACAGCACTGCGATGAGAGTGTAACAAGGCATGTATTGAGCACCACAGCATTGCAGTTTTCAGCAGCAAATGGGTGTGCAGTACCACAACAGAAATAATTGGGGGGGGGGAGGGGGGTGACAGAAAAAGGGCAATACCATGTAGGACAGCGCTGGACGACACATGACTGCAGAGCACAGCATAACAACAGGCCAACCCAGCAAAGTACACGGACGTTGTAGTACCAACAGCAGCAACAACGGACACACCTGTAGCAGCGTTGCCTTTGGTCTTCTTGTTGGTCCTAGCAGCACTGGCAGGCTGGTGCTGTGAGGCAGACGCGCCTGTAACACATATAACATTCAGCAACAGAACAAGACAGGCAGCAGCAGTACAGACAGTGAGTCACAGTGTAAGAATTGCAGCATAGGAGATTGGTCATCCGGGTAGTGTCTATGCTCAGGCAAGGACAGCAGGGTTTGCTTCAGCAGTATGTGCAGTGCAGCAATCTGGTGTCGACCACACTATAGGACCAGGTGTAGCATAGCAAGAGCAGCATGACACAGGACTGGGCACACAATGCAGTAGGCACCCAAGGGATGTGCACACTACACACCTGCAGTTGTGTCGCCGTCCTTGGCCTTCTTCTGGCGCTTGGCAGCCGCAACAGGAGCACCATCTGCATCAGAATGTTTGCCTTTGGTTGAGGGCTTGGCAGCAGCAGGCTGCTGCTCTGTTGCTGTTGCTGCGATCGGTGCAGCACAGCAAAAACATGCAGTGGGAATCAGTGCTAAATGATACGGAGAGTGCAACAGCAACATAACATGGCACGGTTCCCAACCTGCTCAATGCAGCCGAGGCCGGTACAGGATAGTGTGCATCGAGTAATAACAATATCACAGTATTGTGATGTACTGTCCAGCGGTTTCACGTTGTGCATGGGCATATGCCTACAAGCTGTGCCAGTACAGTATGCACACACCTGATGTCTTCATCTTCTTTTCTCTCTCCGCAATCGGCTTGTCATCATCCCCCGGGCTGTCACAACAGTTTGACCGTGACACACCCACGTGATGGCAATGGAGGTGCATACGCCAGCTCACCTCGTCCGTTGGACGTCTGCACTTGGTATGAAGGCCTCCCAGAGCGTAGTTGGATGTGGAAACTTGCGTCTGCCTGGTTGACAGTGTTGAGACACTGCACTGCGAAACTAGCGACAAGCTGAGCGAAACGAGATGTCGAACTGACATACAGAAGGTAGTTGCACGGCACGGACGATTGGCATGGCAGATCTGCTGCGTGTAGTGACACCCAGGGTTTTATGTGACGTTCGGGAACGAGGTGACACATGTAGACTAGGATGAAGTTGTGCCAGTTTAACACTGTTACTGCTGCGGCACAAAGTAAAAGGCACCATCAGTTGGTCCTCCGACGATGCTACTGAACACATGTACAGGGTGTAGCAAGCAGAATGTGCTGCAGTCCGTCAGCGGTCAACGATACAGCATCAATGTAGATCGTACAGCTAGCACAATTAATGGAGAGTCATATCCAGCACGTCCAGGTGTACAAACGGAATTCGGTTCAGGCCCCGATTGATGATGACCAGACTGCAATCGACAGTCAGCATTATCTTGCACGTTGCAGACCGATTTGGTGTAAGGTTAGCACATCAAACATACGTGCATGTTTGTGGTTGCAGCCGTGGTGCTTTGGGTAAGTGGGCTACTGCTGCAGGTTGATCACCAGTTGGTGTGTTCAGCATATGCTGCAACGGACAAGCCGGGACCGTATCGGAGGTATGTGCATACATTATATGACATTGACAAAGTATCAGCAGCTTCGGTGCAGTATACAAAAACGCCGTATAAAATGGTGTCAGTGGGGCACGTAGTACAGTGGCTATGTTGTTTGTTGGTGTGTGGCTCACGGTATTATACATCGCCTTACATGGATGTTTGTTGGTTTTTGTCAGCTGTGTGGGACGTGGCGGTGTGAGGGAACATATTCAAACGCATACCTAATTACGAGAAGAAGGCTGTGAAGGCTTGGGCTTCAGTGAAAGAGTGTACTTTGTGTGGTGCGTGTGGGTGCCAATGTTTTTCGCCCCCTGGTGGTTTGTCCCCCTCAGCAGTGCTCGACATTGATGTGGCAGTGGGTCCCCCCCCCCCATCCTCGTCTGACAGTGTCAGCCGGGCTTTGAGGGAGCTGGTGGTGTGCACTCATTTTGTTGCCAGCACACTGTGTATGTGGTTTGTAACCAGTGTGTTTCATTGGGCAGTGTGTACATGGTCAAAAAGTACACCATGCATCGTATTTAAGAGACATTTCTGCAATGTGTTTCATACAAGAATGGAGGCAGGGGTCAATCACATCACCCAAGTTTCTTCAATCAAGGATCTGCAATCAATAGGTTATACACACACACAGGGATAAGTGACATACACTGCAGGACAGCACATCCCTGTAAGCAGTGCTCATCGTGATGTCTGTGGACAGTTCCACGCACACTTGCCTTTAGTGCAATGATTCAGCACATCTTCTCGACTCGACATTGAATGATGCGATACAGTACACTACTTTACAGTACAGTAACAGTACAAGTGTACTGTGATAAATCATAGTGTATCAGCAGACCCAGTTCCAGCACAGCGTAGCGCAGCTGTCAACGCACACACAGCAATACAGACTGGACACAACGACCAAGAGCAACCAACTGCAACCAGTTTGTGTAGCCAGGGCCGCACTATGTCACACAGTCTTGTATCATACAGCCAACAGAGAGAACACAACAGCACAGCGGCCATCAAACAAAGAGGATGGTGGCTCATGGTTTGTAGCAGACATACACCATGTGGCTGTAGCCCAGCAGGGGGAGCTTCAATGCTTCCTGCAACTGCTGCTGCTGCTGCTGCTGCTGCTGCTGCTGCTGCTGCTGCTGCTGCTGCTGCTGCTGCTCGGAAACCATCACACCAGTGGCACCAGGACTTTTGCTTACCGTTCCCTGGGTATTGCTGTTGCCCCCCTCACTGCTGCTGCTGCTGCACAAGAATGGTCCGTGCATTGCTCCCTGTTGTCCCACCTCATACACCAGCAGCTGCTGCCAGGGGGTGGCTGGCTGCTGCAGGTACTGTAGGCGGCCCTTGGGGGCAGCTGCAACAGCAACAGCAGCAGCAGCAGCAGTGGTTGCAAGGACGATAAAAGCAGCAGCAGCAGCAGCAGCAGCTGTGCAGCAGGAGCAGAAACTGCAGCAGCAGTAAGATCAAGTGCTGGTGGTGGCGGCTGAAGCGCAGCAGCAGCAAGATGAGCAGCAGCATCCATGGGAGTCTCCCCCCCCCCCCCCCCCCCAGTATGTACCCACCATCAGGCAGCCGCTTACCAACACATGGAGGTTTGCACAAGGAATGTACCTCAGCTTTCAAGTGCTGGCCACCACAGCAGCAGCAGACACTACTGCTGTTGCTGCTCCTGCTGACATTCACACCCACCAACTGCCATACGGTGTCCCCCCCCCCTTACCTGATGTGATCATGACGTATGCACTGCCAGGTGCCAGCAGCCGCCACACTTCACCCAACAGTTCAGCAGCAGCACGATCATCATCATCACCACACAGCAGCGCATCTAGAGTGCCCTTGTCCTACAGCAGCAGCAGCAGCAGCAGCAGCAGCAGCAGCAGCAGCAGTTACAGCAGGGTCGACGGCAGTGGTGGTGGCGTTGGCAACCTTGTCAGTTGCAGCACGCTCGTCCCCTCATTATACATACAGCTGCACAAGTAGTGTACCCCTTTCCTGCACAGTAGCAGCAGCAGCAGCACCAGCAGCAGCGGCGGCGGCGGCAGCTGCGTTCGTGGTGGCGACAGTGTCACTTCCAGCACGCTCGTCACCGTCAGGGGCCAGGGGATTCATCCTGCCCTCCCCCCTTCACTGCATTTCCCCCTTGCTGCCCTTTCCCCCCTTTTCCCCGTCCACCATTCCCCCCCTGGGAGGGGCGAAAGGGGGGAAGATGGGGAGATAGGAGGGGGGAAAAGGGGGGAAAAGAGGGGAGGGGGCCAAGGCTGGAGGGAGGAAAGGGGGGGTGGGGAGGGGGGAGACAAAGAGGGGAGGGCCCCCCTTTTCCCACCTTCGCCCCTCCCCACTTTCCCCCCGTACCCCCCTCCCCACTTTACGCCCTCCCCACTTTGCCCCCTCCCCACGATCCCCCCATTCCCCCCCCCCCTTTCCCCCCTTCCCAACTCCCCCCTCCGCCACAAAGTCCTTACCAGCACTCCCCTAAAAGCTTCCAACATCGTACTGCGGCATGTTCCGCGCATCCCCCACAGCGTACACCAGTTGTGGTCGTGCTGCATAGGCCGCCTGCACACTGCGCTGAACCGGGGGGGGGGGGGGGGGGGGGCTCACGGCCCCCCCCCCCCCCCCCTCCTTCAACCCACCGCACCCCATCTTCCCTCTCTTCTTCTCCCTTCCTTCCTCCCTGCCTCCCCCTCAACCGCACCCCACCCCCACACACAAACAGGCTTACCAGCACTCCCCCATAGCTTCCATCAGCATACTGTGGCATGCTCCGCGCATCCCCCACAGCGTACACCAGTTGTGGTCGTGCTGCATAGGCCGCCTGCACACTGCGCTGAACCGGGGGGGGGGGGGGGGGCTCACTGCCCTCCCCCCCCTTCCTTCAACCCACCGCACCCCATCTTCCCTCTCTTCTTCTCCCTTCCTTCCTCCCTGCCTCCCCCTCAACCGCACCCCACCCCCACACACAAACAGGCTTACCAGCACTCCCCCATAGCTTCCATCAGCATACTGTGGCATGCTCCGCGCATCCCCCACAGCGTACACCAGTTGTGGTCGTGCTGCATAGGCCGCCTGCACACTGCGCTGAACAGGGGGGGGGGGGGCTCACTGCCCCCCCCCCCCCTCCTTCAACCCACCGCACCCCATCTTCCCTCTCTTCTTCTCCCTTCCTTCCTCCCTGCCTCCCCCTCAACCGCACCCCACCCCCACACACAAACAGGCTTACCAGCACTCCCCCATAGCTTCCATCAGCATACTGTGGCATGCTCCGCGCATCCCCCACAGCGTACACCAGTTGTGGTCGTGCTGCATAGGCCGCCTGCACACTGCGCTGAACCGGGGGGGGGGGGGGCGGGGCGGGGGGGGCTCACTGCCCCCCCCCCCACCTCCTTCAACCCACCGCACCCCATCTTCCCTCTCTTCTTCTCCCTTCCTTCCTCCCTGCCTCCCCCTCAACCGCACCCCACCCCCACACACAAACAGGCTTACCAGCACTCCCCCATAGCTTCCATCAGCATACTGTGGCATGCTCCGCGCATCCCCCACAGCGTACACCAGTTGTGGTCGTGCTGCATAGGCCGCCTGCACACTGCGCTGAACCGGGGGGGGGGGGGGCTCACTGCCCCCCCCCCTCCTTCAACCCACCGCACCCCATCTTCCCTCTCTTCTTCTCCCTTCCTTCCTCCCTGCCTCCCCCTCAACCGCACCCCACCCCCACACACAAACAGGCTTACCAGCACTCCCCCATAGCTTCCATCAGCATACTGTGGCATGCTCCGCGCATCCCCCACAGCGTACACCAGTTGTGGTCGTGCTGCATAGGCCGCCTGCACACTGCGCTGAACCGGGGGGGGGGGGGGGCGGGGCGGGGGGGGCTCACTGCCCCCCCCCCCCCACCTCCTTCACCCACCGCACCCCATCTTCCCTCTCTTCTTCTCCCTTCCTTCCTCCCTGCCTCCCCCTCAACCGCACCCCACCCCCACACACAAACAGGCTTACCAGCACTCCCCCATAGCTTCCATCAGCATACTGTGGCATGCTCCGCGCATCCCCCACAGCGTACACCAGTTGTGGTCGTGCTGCATAGGCCGCCTGCACACTGCGCTGAACCGGGGGGGGGGGGGGGGGCTCACTCCCTCCCCCCCCCCTCCTTCAACCCACCGCACCCCATCTTCCCTCTCTTCTTCTCCCTTCCTTCCTCCCTGCCTCCCCCTCAACCGCACCCCACCCCCACACACAAACAGGCTTACCAGCACTCCCCCATAGCTTCCATCAGCATACTGTGGCATGCTCCGCGCATCTCCCACCGCGTACAGCAGCTGTGGTCGTGCTGCATAGGCCGCCTGCAGGCGCTGAATAGCCACTGGGCTGTAGTCTATGCTGGTTATGTGGCTGTAGCCATCATCTGCCATGTCTTCTTGAATGCGGCTGGTGCCCACACCCAACTGCATAATTGGCTGGGACTTGGGGAGGTGCCTGGGGGGGGGGGGGGGGCGGGGGAGTGAGGGGGGGGGGGATGCTTTCCATCTAAGCCTACAGCAGAAGGTGGCTTGACTGTTGAGGGGTGTAGTTGACGATCACTGGGCTGTAGTTGATGCTGGTTATGTGGCTGTAGCCGTCACCTGCCATGTCATTCCTGGATGCGGCTGGTGCCCACACCCAGCTGCAGGAAGGACTGAGACTTGGGAAGGTGCCTGGGGGGGGGTGAGGGGCAATGGGTTATGTGCGTGTCTCTGTGTGTGTGTGGGGGGGGGGGGCTTCTGCTGAACACAGAGCCCTTGCAGTTGGACATGGCGTCACTCACTGTGTGAGGATGTGTATGAGTGAGTTACACTCAATTAAGACGGTCACCGTCTTGGAGCTCACTCATGGCGGTCATAGTCTGGATTACTTATCGTGTCATGATGTGCTGCAGTGCTGAGCAGCTGCGGTCGCTCCGTTGACACCCTGTCAGCCATTCACTGTGTGAGGATGTGTTTCGAGTGAGTAATGGCCGCGTTCACTGTGTTTGTCACAATATGCTGCAATGCTGAGCAGCTTCGGTCACTCAATGAGCGCCCTTGTCAGCCACTCACTGTGTGAGGATGTGTTTGAGTGAGTCATAGCTGCGGTACCACTCAAAGGTTGTGGGGTCTTGTTGATAGCGCTTGTCCCAGTAGATTCGCTCTGAAAACTGCGGGGGGGGGGGGGGGGAGTGGAGTGGCAAGGAGAGGGGGGTCATTTATGGGGGGAGGAAGGGGGGTCGAGAGGGAGGAGGGGGGGGAGAAGGGGAGGGAGGGGGGGAGTGGCAATGCAGGCGGGGAGGGAGGGGGGAGATAAGGTGGCAAGGGGGGGGGGGGGGAGAGGAGGGAGAGAGGGAGGTGAGAGGGAGTGGGAGGCAGGGGGCGAGGAGAGCGGGGAGAGGGTTGGGCAAGGGGATGGCAAGGAGGGAGTACAAGGGGGGTGTTGGGAAAGGAAGGTAAGAGGCGGGGTGATGGAGGAGGGTGGGAGGGGGTTGGAAGAGCCAGGGAGGGGGGGGGGGTACATATGGAGCGAGAAAGGGGAGAAGAACGTGAGGGGCTCGGAAGAGGCATGACAGGGGTGGGAGATGACCGGTGGCAAAGGAGGGTAGCAAGGGGGTGGTGGTTTGGGGGGACATGGGGGGGGGGGGGAGGGGGAGAGATTATATCTCTCCCCCTGACTGAGGTAGCATGCATACATGCAGCAGTAGCAATTGAGTGGCAGATGGTGTCTGATACCAGGTTGGTTGACACCTGTAAGCATAATATTGTCCTATTACTTTGAGAACTGGGTGCACAAGTGGTGCACATGGGCAGCACAACTGCATGCATTTGTAGATGGTGCATGGTGCAAAAGCAGACTGAAGCTGCTGCTCACCGCATCATCGTTACTATAGATGGCTGGATTGTCGTACATAGAGGCCGCACAGTGGGTGTGGTTGTCAAAGTGGCTCTTGCTGCTACTGCTGCTTCGTGACACTCTTTTCCTGCTACTGCTGCTACTGCCACAGGACCGGGCACCGCTACCGCTGCTGCAACAGCGGTTAGAAACAATCAAGCACCGAAGATTTACTGCTCGTTGTGCTGATAGCAGCAGCATAGAGATCGCTGGCTGCAGCACAAGATGTGTTTGAAAATTGATCGATATTTGCGCCTCAAGTAGTTTGCTTGCGAAGGCAAATGTTTGAAAACCGGGAGTCTCAACACTTATTTGGTACGTGCAGGAAGCTGCCACGGAGAAGTTGCAGGAGTCGGGTGTTGCAAATCCCAGTCAAGCTTTGACTTGACCAAGACAGAGCAGCACGGCATAACATCACGCCTGCCCGCAGCGAGTCTGCAAAAGTTTAACTAGCGCTTCATCACATACACATGCGGTCAGCACATGAAGCTAGCTGCAGTTGGCAACATGCGTCCAACATCAGTAGCTCCCACCGCGCAGCGGACAAGCAACTGCGGTATTGGCCAACTGCTGCCAAATCAGCCTCTGCGGATCCCCACATGCACCTGAGGGGACACAAACAACAGTACATGAAGGTACAGCACCTCATTTGTTGGCAACACACCATGACTCTGGCTGCTGCAGCTGCCCCACCAACTCCATGCCAGTGGCCAAAAGCCACCAGGAAAACCGTTTTCCTGGCTGTGTGACACAGCAGCCAACTTGGCGACAAATGTACTCTGCTCACAACGCCACCACCAACAGCATATGCTCTGCATGCTCAGGGGAGCGCGCAGCCCCCCCTCCCCCCAGCGCCCCCCCCCCCCCCCCACCCCTGCCCGAAGCACGGACTCCTGCAGGTGGGATGCATCACCACATCTTCATTTGCCAGCCTCGTTTGTTGGCAACAAACCAAGACTATGACCGTGCGCAACGTAGCACCAACTTCCATTGCCAGTGGCCAGCAGCCACCAGCGCAAAGTACAGCAGCTGCCGCAACGGCTGCTTGAAGCGATGCTTTTGGTTACCCGCCTGACAACACCACCAACAGCAGTGTGGGGCAGACCCCTCCAGCTAGGCTCAGCCTAGAGTGTAGGCATGGCAAGACCACACAATCCACACATGTGCTGCCAGTTGTTCATCAGACAGGGCCCCTATTGGGTGTGCATGCCTAGCTTGGAAGACCCCGAGGAAGGGGGGGGGGGGCAAAAAGCACTGCCACTAGTGGCAACACCCCCCTCCCAGACTCCCTCCGCTGCCGCCCCGCAAAACCAGCGAGGGTCACTCAGTGACTACCTGCCCTGGTGCGGTCACTCATATACTACTTGCGACCAGCAGGGGTCACTCCAGATGTGGGATACGTGGTCACACACTTGTCATTCTCACACTTTGCGTTCTTCGGCCCACCGCCCAGCACTTCCCCTGGGCCAGGTTACAGTACTGGCCCAGGTTAGCGAATGAGGCACATGCCACTGGGCCGGGTGTGGGAGTGGGGGCAGGGGGTGGCCCTCCAGTGGGGTAGGTGGTCACACACTTGGAGTTCTCACACTTTGCGCTCTTGGGTGCCCACCACAGCATTGCCCATTGGGGACGTTGCAGAAACTGTCCGAGTTGTGCAAATTGGGTGCAGCCACCGCTGGTTGGAGGGGGGGCGGCCTGGGATTCGGCCCAGGTCATGCATTTGCCGGGTTGGTTGGGGGCGGTCTGTGGCAGGTGGGGTGTGTGTTCACACACACGAGGTAGACGTCGGTTGGAGCCATCGGGGCTTGGTGCAGGTGCCGCCGGCCGGCACGATGATTTGCCTGTGTGTGCGGGGGGGGGGGGGGGGGGGGGGGGGGGCGGGGGGGGGGGGGGGGAGGACAGGGAGGCGGGAGCGGGGGGGGGGGGTTGTGAGTGTGTGTGAATGGGCTGGTGGTTGCCACCATAGTGACTATGCTTGTTTGGGGGGGGGGGGGGGGCAGCAGGCAGGGTGTCGGTGGGTGGGTGTTACAGGACGCAGGTGGGGGTGGTGTTGACGCAGACCAAGGTAGATGTCGGGTGCTGCCGTGGGCTTGGTGCAAGTGTTGCCGGCCGGCACGATGATCTTGCCTGGGGGGGGGGATAGGGGGCAGAAAGAGGGAGGGGGGCAGGGTGTTTGTAGGGCCGCCCTCTGAGAAAGCAAGGTATAAGCCAGAAGCAAGCAGGGGGGGGGGGGTGGGGTAGGTGTGAGCAACAAGCAAGAAGCCAACAGCAAACAGATGCGGTGTGTTGACGCAGACGAGGTAGACGTCGGTAGAGCCGTCTGGCTGGTGCAGGTGCCTCCAGCAGGGACGATGATCTTGCCTGGGGGTGTGGAAGGGGGTGGAAGGGGGTGGGGGGGGGGAGGGGGGGTGTTGGTGAGGGCGAGTAAACAGGTGCAGCCAGAAGCAAGGAAAGGGATGTGGACGGT